>WOXC01012104.1:0-245057 GCA_011680675.1 Gymnobelideus leadbeateri | reverse complement strand
CTGTCTCTGTCTCTCTGTTTGCTCTTCTCTCTCTCTCTCTCTCTCTCTCTCTCTCTCTCTCTCTCTCTCTCTCTCTCTCTCTCTCTCTCTCTCTCTCCACTTTACATCTGCTACTCTGACTGGTTTCAACTCCATAGAACAAGCTGCCCCTTTCAGGATATGCTCATTCCTTCTAAACTCACCATGATGTTGCTAACTCAAACCTTGATTGACATAATCTTCAGTATCCTCTCCCCTTTGATTGGTCTGGAGGGTACAGTACCAAGCTCTTCCTAATGCCTTCCTTTATAGAGGGCAGAAATTGAACTCTCAGCTCATTCCCCTTTGCATCTGCTAATCGGCCTTGTTTCCACTCCATATAGCTAGGTACCCTGTACTATCTACCCTCTACATCCCACCCTGACTTTTTTGCCTCTTTTTCTGTGTTGTCTTCCCCTTTACATTTTAAGATACTTGAAGGCAGGGACTGTTTCTTTTTATTAATTGTATCCTCAATGCTTATCACAATGCCTGGCACACAATAGGTGCTTAATAAATGTTTATTTGTATATCCATGCACACATCTCAATAAATGTTTATTTGTATATCCATGCACACATCTCAAGGTAGGGTATATCTGAGCAACTCTCATTCAACCAGACATAGAAACCTTGGGCTTCTGCATCCTCAAAGCTGCCCCAGAAACCTGCCAGACTAAGAAGCTCAGTGTAAGTGAGTGCGCCTGGCAGCACAGAGGGCAGGGGGACCAAAATTTGTGTCTTTTTCAAGTGATATTAGTATCCAATCCACCACAAGTCCCACTTGCTCTATAAGCAGGTCACTCCCTGATCATTTATTATCATCCCTGTCCTTGAACAATTATTGACTTTGAGTTAGAGGTCCCTGCACAGCTTGGAAAATAGATGAGCACCTTCTCAGCCTCCATCCCAAGTCTGTTTTCAGGCAGATTTATGTCCCAGAAGAAATTCTGTTCACTTTTGCTTACAGTCTTTTAACATTGTGGCCCAACTTGATGTCACCTAGTTCTCCCTCCTTCTTTCTTCTACTCCCCCCACTGTCAACAATAAACCAAACCCCAACACTTTTTCATCTGGACAATTAGCTGTTGTCTCTGCCTTCCTTGCAGAGCATTTACTCTAATTTTTAATCTGTCAACTTCCTCTTTTCTTTGGAATTTCAATGTCCCACACTGGACCTCATAGACTATGTTTATATCAATGACTGGCCCAACTACATCAATTATTCAACTAGATTTTCAACCCTGGCAGGCAGGCCCCAAATATGTCAAATTGCTTACCTTCTCAATGAGGGAGGGAGGGAGAGAATTTGGAATAACATTTTTAAAAATGAGTGTTAAATTGTTTTACATATGATTAGGGAAAATTAAATATTTTTTCAAAAAGAACGTGAGCTGCTTAAATGTGAGCAGGATGTCATTTTTGCCTCGGTATGCCCACTGCTTAGCAAGGTGCAGAACATATAGTAAGAGCTGAATAAGTGATCACTGACTGGCAGATAGGTGTGCCCAAAGTATTTATTTAATAAATGAATGCTCTGGTAGTTGAGACAAATACACAGCTAATTTAATTTAAAGAAAAGACAAGTCAGGTTTTATAACAAGTGGTCAAGTAGGATTGACTATGTCAGGCATGTTGTGGGGTGTTAGGGATAGAAAGAAAAAAAAAGAAGCTTTACCTGTCCTTGAGGAGCTTATATTTTATTGATGTAGATTGTACATATACATACACACAAACACACATACACACACATCAATAAGCATATATAAGGAAACTGTTCCTGGTGGGGAGGGCAATAGTAGCTGAGGAAAGGGAATCAGGAGATGTTTCATGCGGCAAGTGGTAGCTAAGAGTTTTGAAACAATCAAGCTATTCTAAGAGCTAGTAGTGGGGGTGATGCAGTCCAGGTATGGAGCATTGTCAAGTCAAAGGCATGAGGGATGGGAGATGGGGTATCCTATATGAGGAACAGCAGCAACAGTCTACTCAGATGGATCTTAGAAAGGTCAATGTCAAAAGGGCAAGGCTATATTGCAAAACTAGAAATATGGGTTAGGGCCAGGTTGTGAAGGCCTTTAAAGGTCAAACAGAGGAATTCATATCTAATCCTAGAGATAGTAAGGAAGCAAATGGACATCTAGTTTAAATTCCCCAATAGGCAGTTGGAGATGTTTGGCTAAAGTTCCTGATGAGGGCATGCTTTTGTAGAAGGTCAGCCTCTAGCACCTGAAAGAATTCGATTCATTAACCATGTTTTCCTATTGACTTCATTTTTCCAGCATACCACATACAGGTTAGAGAGAAACAATGTAGAATAACCCCTTAATCTTACAAAAAATAGAACCAACCAGCCCTCAAATGTTTATGGAGGATCCACAGGGTCTTGGAAGGATGAAAAATGGTAAAGATAAGAAGCCCTGACCTCAAGAAACTTATTGTCTAGTGGGGATAATATAGTACATCTACATCAGAAAAAATATTATGGCAACTTAGATTTAGAGGAGAAAGGACGATAGAGGTAACTGTCTGACCCTTTCATTTATTTTTATAATATTTCATTTTTCCTCAATTACATGTTAAAATTTTTTTAGCATTTTTTTAGTGTTGAGTTCCAAAGTCTATCCTTTCCTTCCTTCCTCTCCTGTCCCCTCCCTGAGATAGCAAGTAATCTGATAGAGACAATACATGTCAAATCATGTAAATATTTCCATATTAGTCAGTTTGTATAAGACTAATAAAAATGAAAGAAAAAAGTGAAAAATAGCATTTTCAGACTATTCAGTCAATATCAGTTATTTCTCTGGAGGAAGATAGCATATTTCATTACAAGTCCTTTGGAATTGTCTTGGATCACTGTATTGCTGAGAAAAGCTAAATCATTCATAATTCTTCATTGTACAATAGTGCTGTTATTGTGTACAATGTTCTCCTGGGTCTGTTCATTTCATTTTGCATCAATTCATGTAAATCTTTCTAGGTTTTTTCTGAAGTCATCCTGCTCATCATTTCTTATAGCACAATAATATTCCATCACAATCCTATACTATGGCTTGTTCAGCCATTCCCCAATTGATGGACATTTCCTTGATTTCCAATTATTAGCCACCACAAAAAGAGCTGTTATAAATAATTTTTGCACAAATAGGTCTTTCCCCCACTTGTGACCCCCTCATTTTAGAGATGAGGAAACTAAGAATTTGGAAAAGGGAAGTGACTTGTCCATACAGGTAGTAAGTAGCTGATTGGGATTTGAACACATGTTCTCTGACTTCAAAGTCACTTTTCTCCAATATTACATGATGCCATTATAATACAGCAGAGAAAGGACCAGTCTTGAACACAAGAAGGTCTGAGTTCAAGGACAAAAATATATGGTCAAGATACAAATATATGGTCCACCTTTGACAAATACTGCAATATGATTAAAGGGAAAGTTACCGAACCTCTCAGTGATCCCAGAGAGATCAGCTGCTGATGTCCATCAGCAGAGGGCATCACCAATGTAAGCAAAATCACAAGTCTGGACAAAAACCACAAATATATTTTTAAAAGATAACCAAGGACAAAATACACGGTCAAGACCCCAATGACTTGTATCCCAGGCATTCTAAAGAAGTAGAGCTAGACGGCTAACAGCTGTTCACATTTTCATCCAGCAATTAGGGTTTCCATGATTTCTAGATATTTAATACCACATTCTACTAGAGTCCAGCCTCCACACAGCTGCCAAAATTAATGCCTTAAGACACAGAAAACTCACCTGCTCAAATTCAATGAATACTTATTGTCTCTAGGAAAGAATATAAACTCCTTCCCCTCATATATAAATTCATCCATAGTCTGTCTCTAGTTTACCTTTCCAGATTTACTTTGTGAAACATCCCTCTATGTCCCTCTAACACACCCCAGTTAAACTGGCCTAAAAATTCTTCCCCAAACTTGACTTTCCATCTGCTATCTCTCTCCCTTTGCTTAGTCTGTCCTCCTATACTTGAAACTCACTCTTCCTTCACCAAATGGTGCCACTGGATTTGGACTCAGGGCATTTGACTTTTCTATTTGCTACTTGTGTTACCTTTGGTAAGCTACTTCATCTCTTTGGGCCTCAGTATCCCTTTCTGTAAAGTGAGGGGACTGACCACATGATCTCTATGACTCTTTCCAGCTCTAAATCTTATGACCAATTTGACTAGCATTCATTATGTGACTACTATCTTCAAAGCAATGGAGTTCCATCTCTGGAATTCACCTCTTCCTCATCTCTGCTTCCTAGGATCCTTCCAACCTTCAAATCCAGTCTCTGTGGTGTACTGGAGAGATAGACATGACCAAGACCTTATTCTGTCATATATAGCTTTTAGGGGAGGGTAAGAACACAAATACTTAGAAGAAATGCTTCTTAAAGTGGTTGATTGTAACATTGTATCACGGAAGAGGACTTGGGAGTCAAAATCTAAATGGAAATTCTATGGCTTTTATCAACTTTGCCCTTCCATTTCTTTGCAGAAAGGCTACAACTTGAGTTATGTATTTGCTACTGAGCACAGAGTTATGGCTAGTGATAGCAACAATTAGTGGTGAAAAGGGTGTCTTCACATGATAACATCAGCCCATTGTTGGGAGAGCAGAGATGACTGGGTTACATAGACCTTAAAAGAAGCTGCCCAGCCATCCTCACTGTTTTGTTATGAGTATGAGGTAAATCATGGGGAGACAGCACAACTGAAGAGGCTAAAGAAAAATGGCACAGTAGGTTTTTTCTGATTTAAGATTTTGAGGTTGCACTATGAGGTTATGTATGGGTATAATTCATTACATAAACAGGGCTGCTGACATCTAACACAGACTCACTGCTCAAGGAAATTGTAGCTGCTACAAGCTCACTATTCTATTATCTGTTGAAAGCCACACTTTTCAAAATAAAACTGGATGGTATAGTGGGCTATGAAGCCAGAGGATCTGGGTCAACTCCACTACTTTATTCCCATGTAACTATGGACAGAAATAGAGTATGGTATAGTGGTTAGGGTGCTGGACCTGAAATCAGGAAGACCTAGGTTTCAATCCTGCCTCTGACACTTATTAGCTGTGTGGCCCTAGGCAAAAGCAGTTAACCTTGCTGAACCTCAGTTTCTTCATGTGTCAAATGAAGCTACTGGATTAGAAAATCCCTAAGGTTCTTTCAAGCTTGACAGCCATGATCCTAGATCACACTAGATCTCATTCCCCACCTCTACATATAATAATCACTCTTAGCATCTTGTATTGGAATTGAAGCGTGCACCACTGCACTCCCGGGATTCTTAGTACTACAATGGATTTGGGAGTTCTATATTCTAGCTAATTCCTCATAGAGAAAAGAGTTGGAAAGCAAAGCTCAGATCTTAGATCAAGTCCACACATATGAGCACAAAAGTGTAAACTTCCAGCAATGTGCACAGCCATCACCCATTCCTTACAGGCATGGTTTCAGGAACAAAGGCTACATGCAGAACATAAGGTAATATATTTCCCATTAGAGCATTGGTCTTTAAGTCAGGAAGATGAGTTCAAATCATGCCTTAGAAACTAGCTGTGCAACCTGGACAAGGCACTTGGCTTGTCTCTTCCTTGGTGTTTCCAACTGTAAGATGAGGGGATCAGACTCTAAGGTCTCTTCCAGCCCTAAGTCTGTAATCCTATGAAGTGTTTGAGTAAGGGTTGGATAACCACCTGTAGTACATGCTCTCAGGGGGCTCCATCCTCAAGCTATTGTTTAGAGCAGGGAAGGGCTGAGAGCTGGAAAAGACTTTTGAGAGCAACTAGTTAGTTTTATAGCTGAGAAACCTGGAGTCTAGATGAATAATTTCCCACTGTTAAAGGCTAGCAAGAATCTGAGCAGGGATATAAACTCAGGACTTTAGCTTACAAATCCCACCGTCTTTATCCTGCACTGGGATGACTCTAGAATCCCTTCTACCTCCAAGATTCTACCATTCAGGGGCATATGGGGTGATGGGGGTGAGGTAATGCATTGTAGAGCTGAGAATGCAGACAAATGTCTCCTACAGAAATGAATTTGACTTCATTTCTGGCCACAGTCAGTTTACTCTGAGGGCTCCATGATCTAATCACTGTGGGCACTCTCACTAATGACGCAGCTGGCAACTCATTCGTGCTTGCCCATTTTGGATGTCTCATATCCATGTCCTCTCATACGTTCATCACAGAGGATGCGCTGGGAGCTCTCTTCAATTCTCCTGACATGGCAAAGATGCTGCCCAAGAATGGGGGCTGCCCATTGGCTATCCTACGCACTCCCGTTTCTTTTTTCATTCTATATGTGTTTATGTCATCCCTCTTCCTCCTTTTCCTGGATATTTATCTATTTATTATATGTTACATGTTGCTCAACCCCCATGCTGTGTCTTCATCTCTACTGTCCTTCGGAAGATTCTTCATTTCAGTTCCTTGAGGACAATAGTGCTCTATGGTTCCTCACCATTCAACAACAGTAAAACTATACTACCAAGGACAAAATAGCCCTTTGTTTCAAACTGAGTCCTTCTCAAAGGATGAGGAGGGTTACAAGGTATGACACAGGAAACCATGTGAAAACTCAAACATTAAACACAAATGTCCAGAAGATTAAAAAAGCACCAGTTCAATGCTTAAAAAAGCAGTGATTTATTTTTTTGAATAACAAGAAGGAGGCTTGCACCTTCAGCATTCATTAACCAGAACTGGGCAGAATAGATGCCCATTTGAATTGGTAAGGCTGAAGAGGACATCAATTAGTGTCTTTGCTAAATGGGTTATTGGTTACTGTCAGTTTTAAGATAATTAAGATGGTGGCCATTTCTCAAAGATGGACTGACCACAGCCTTTTTTTTTAAAAAACAGACACAACAGTAATGGTTAACAAAACACATACCTATGGCACCAACATGTAGAAATCCCATCTTTACTCAAAGATGAACTTTTTAAAATAACTCATTTAAAGCAACTTGTTGATTCTTATTTCTTTGCTTTATGACCCACAGTACAAACACTAAAGTAAAAAGTCATTCTTTGTACACAAGAAATGACAAGAGCCATCATCCAAAGGCAGAAATCAGTGGTTCTTATTTGTCAGCCTTTCCAAAAAAATAATAAAACACTTTTTGAAATCATAATGCCAAAAAATAATAAAACACTTTTTGAAATCATAATGCCAAACAATAACCAACTGAAGGTCCATCTACAAACAGATTCAGGCAGCCACCTCTCTGTCTCTCTCTGTCTCTGTCTCTGTCTGACTCTGTCTCTGTCTCTGTCTCTCTCTGCATCTCTCACAAATTATAACAGAGAGAACAGTAAGTGCTGTAATCAGAAACCAAGTAAGCCAAGAATGAAAATAAGGATGAGGTAGCAAGTTCTCTGTTAGTCTGCCAACTCCAAATAATTCCTAAATGGCAATCTGAGCACACTAATTAATAACAGAAGCCTTCCTGGGATGAAGAGAAAGTGTATATTTCCAATTAGAATGCTTCATTTCCTAGTTCATTATATTGGTATCCATGAGGAAGCTGGGAGCCATACTGTGAATGGGTGGTTAGGGTGGGAGGGCAGCTCACCATCATGAGCCTACATCAGGGTTAGAGCTGGGGCTCATTAGGCAAATGGTTGGGTTTCCAAGTTATTCACCAGCTTGACCACTGTTCATTCCATCCTATGGGAAATGAATAAACCATTAAGGTAAGGATGAGAAATCCAATGGTTGGCATAGCTTTTAAAACTCCCTGAGACCAAGTATGGTATATTTAGGTACCTTATAAGACATAGCACATCTTTTGCAGTGAGGTGGGTGTTATCTGAAAGGGAAAACATGTAATACAGGAAAATCTACATGACCGTTTACTACCCTCCACCCCGGGGTTGAGTTGCATGTTCTCATCTCAGGTTTTAGTCTCCTGCTGGTGCCCTCATCTGTAGAGGGAAGGGCAGTCTATCCCCAAGTCCAGGTTACAGAGAGCAGGTGCCTAGACTTCCAACCTTGGGCCAAACTTGCAAAGAATAGGCTTTATTTGTCCCTAAATCTTCCACTGATATTACCTTTCCTTGGTATTCAGCTGAAATGAAAAAAAAAAAAGGATTACTTCCTATTTACTTGCTTCTTATGTGAGAGAAACGGATTTTGAGAAGAAAGTAACTCTGTAATCTGAAACGCTGCTCTCCCCGTCTAGCTCTTCAGCCCGCCACACCATTTCAAGTGATGTTAAAAGGCAGACTTGGATCAGGCGGCTTTGTCATTTACTTTCTATGACAGCAGAGGCTTCCCATAGCTTGGAAGGTGACCTTCTTCAAATATTTCCTTTGGCGCTAAGTTATTGCACTCTTGTTAAAGTGGAGTCTGGGAATCAGCTTCCAAGTCAGCTACCTTTTATAATTAATGATTCCCAGAGAGTGCTGAGTGCATTATTTAATTAATGATACTTATGTCTGGAGTGTGTGGGACTCTAGAGCAGGATACAATGCATATTTGCTGAAGGATTATATGCAAATACTCCAGAACAGTTGCATTGTGAGTTGTCTAAGGTTCAGCATATTGGAAGGTGTAATGAGCTTCTTATAATTTCCCTTCTGTTTTCACATATATGTGCTTTTTTAGGTATTGGTGTGGGGGGACCTGTTCTTTGAGTTGAGAAAAGGTCCAGTGACTCCAGCCCAAAATCAATATGTGCTCATTTCCAGGTTAGGCACATAACTAGGCATTGCAACTGGGGCTTTGTATAGAACATTGAAAATTATAGTTTGCTGATAGCTTTTGCACTTTCAGGAGCATAGGAGAAAATGTGTTTAGCATATAATTAGCAATAATAATTAAGTAAAACAGTAAGCTTACTAGATGGTATTCTCTCTTATCAGTCAACAAGCATTAATTTTCTACTATCTTCATGACCAGCAGCTAGGTGGTGAAGTGGATAGAGTGCTGACCTTGTATTCAGGAAGACCTGAGTTCAAATCCAATTTCAAACATTAACTAGCTGTTGTGATTGTGGGAAAGTCACCTAACCCTGTTTACTTCAGTTTCCTTATTTGTAAAATGAGCTGGAGAAGGAAGTGGCAAACCACTACAGTACCTTTGCCTAAAACAAACAAAATTCGGGGTTTGTGAAGAGCCAAAAATCACTGCACAACAACCAAATTAGATTTTTGGGACAGCTAGGTGGCACAGTGGATAGAGTGCTGAAACTGGAGTCAGGAAGGCACATCTTCGTGAGTTCAGATCTGAGTTCAGATACATATTAGTTATGTGACCCTTGGAAAATTGCTTAATACTGTTTGCCTCCATTTCCTCATCTGTAAAATGAGCTGGAGGAGCAAAGGAAAAACCACTCCAGTATATTTACCAAGAAAACTCCAAATGGGGTCATGAAGAATCAGACATGACTGAACATCTTCATGATTCTATGTGCCTCAATACTGACTTCAAGTAGTCCTGGAATTTCTTGCCATATGAACCGGTTTCCTGTGATCTCTCTCTCTATCTCTCTATCTCTCTGTCTCTTCCTCTCTCTGTGTCTCTGCCTCTGTCTCTGTGTCTCTCTCTCTCCTTCCCTTCCTCTCTCTCTCCCTCTCTCTCTCTCTCTCTCTCTCTCTCTCTCTCTCTCTCTCTCTCTCTCTCTCTCTCTCTCTTTCTCTCTCTCTGTCTTCCTCCCTCCCTTCCTCTCTCCCCCTCATTTCCACTAACCTAGTTGAATTTGTCATTAAAAAAATGATCTGACTACTATTTTGTGCTGTTTGCTCCATGGTAGGTTTTGTGAAGCCTGTCCCCAGGTGCCAAAATAGCTAGTTACAGTTCTGGGCAAAATTGTGGTCTGAAAGCATACTAAATATGAATAATTAAAAACCTGTTATCTAAAACAGTGCTTTTCAACAAAGCTACACTCTGGGTTCTGAAAAACTGACAGCGAAAAGACAGCCATGATCTATCATGAGCTAATTCAATTTTCAAGCAGGAGGCTGGCTTGAATGGCCAGAAAATGATAACTCGGACTACCTGGGAAAATGGAGAGAAGGCTACTGCCAATAGGGAAATCACACAATTAGTCAGAAAGTATTGATTAAGTACCTACTATGCACCAGGCACTAGACTTGGACTGGAGATACAAAGGCAAGGAACTCAATCCTTAAAAAGGAAATGGTATAAGGTGGTGCTGAAGACATCTGAAAGTAGGCTAAACTGATCTATACATTTTATAGGAATCCTGATTCCATAGAGGTGGGGCCATCAGCAGGGATTTAGATATGTACATGTCCGTGTTAGTAATGGAAGTAATAATAATAATAAATAGTTAGCATTTATATCATGTTTTGAGGTTTCTAAAGTGCTTTTAAAATATCATTTTATCCTCACAATAACTCTGGGATGTAGGTATTATTGTCCCCATTTTACAGCTGACCAAATTGAGGCAGACAGGTGGAATGGTTCACCAGAGTAGGAAGGGTTTGAGGTTTGATTTGGGCTGGTCACAAATCAAAAGGCCAGTGGACAGCCCACATGCTCTACTGCTACTGGAGATATCAGAAGGATGGCCTCCAGTGTACAGTTTGGGTAAACTAAAGATAAGAGGGACTAGTACAGAGGGATTTTGACCTGCATTGATGGAGGGCATTCTTGAATTGGTAAGATGACAGATCCACTCAATCATTTCAGTATCTGAGCACATATAAACCTTATATCTGTTAGTTGGGTAACAAACATTTATTAAGTGCTTACTTTGTGCCTAGCACTGTGATAAGTGTTGGGAACACAAAGAAAGGTGATGCCTGCTCTTAAGGAACATCATTAAAGATATAAACAGACAGATTAAAAGTCATCTGATGCCATCAACTGGAGGACCCAGAAAGGCTTCCTACAGAAGGTGGGTTTCTTCTTCCCAGGAGAGAAAAAACAACGATGATGGATCCTACATGTAGGAATGGGTGGCTGCCTACACATTATTATGTAAGAGACAATCCTTCATCTATTTTAGGGTGTACTGGCCCCATAATTTCATTGATGCTGAGCAGGCTTCCTACCAATACCCTCTTCCCTTTTCTCCTCCTTGCCAGGCATTCCCCTCCTTGACTATCTTCTACCAGATGGAACCCTGCTGCCCTATAGTCCTTATTGCTAGTCTCCATTTCTTTCTAGGAAGAAAATGGGACAGGTCCAAAGGGTGGTGAGTGCATGTGGGTGAAAGTGAGGGAGGAGGTGGTTATAACCTGAAGATAAGCCAGAGAAGATGCGTGCAGCAAGGGGGAGGTGGGGAAGGCCATGACAGAGACACATTTTATCTTGAGCAAACTCAGTCAAATGTGCCAATAAACTGAATCAATTGGCCGTACTTTGCCATGTGTCTGCCATCTCCATGACTACTTTTCCATGTGAAACATAAATAACTTTGTTCTTTCAAGTGGACTGTTCTATTTTGAATGCCATTATAACAGGAAGGAAATAGATAAGATATATTTTGACACTGTGCTCGAGAGAAAGACTGGCTTTGTCTATCACCATGTCCATGACTGGCTTTCCCATATTACTGGTTCCTGGTGATATGCACTGTGACATGGTAGATGGAGGGCCACCTTAGAGTCAGGAAGACCATGGTTCAAATTCTGCAGCTATGGGTAAAGCACTTGCCCCCCCCTCCCCATATTCCAGCTACTGATGAGTTGTGGTTGTGGTTTAGTCATTTCAGTCATGCCCAACTCTTTGAAACCCCATTTAGGGTTTTCTTGGCAAAGATACTAGGGTGGTTTCCCATTTACTTCTCCAGTTCATTTTATAGATGAGGAAACAGGCAAACAGGATTAAGTGACTTCTCTAGGGTCACAAAGCTGGTAAGTGTCTGGGGCCAGGTTTGAACTCAGGAAGATGAGTCTTCTTGACTCCAGGCCTGGTGCTTTATGCATTGTGCCACCTAGATGCCCCAAATGAGTAGCTGGTCTATGTAAGTAGAAAGGATTTTCACACTCAAAGTTCCCTACATTTTGAAATTGTGGGTTTGGATTTCCTTCAAAAAAATGTCAAATCTGTGGCATAATGAGACTCTTCATAGCAGTTTCCTGAAAATGATACTCCTTAATCCTCGGGCTAGTGGGGTAATGATGACTTTGTGGGACAAAAATTGATAACTGCATCCTTTGGAAACACCATGGAAGCCCTTTCCCCATTCTCTCTAGGGTAGCAGGGTAAAAGGTCGTGGAACACCCAGCATGGACGATGATATGCCATGACTGACTTGGAGCTGAAGGAGACCACAACTGGAAATCATCAATGAAATTCTTTACAGTAATAAAATAATAAATATTAAATATTAATAAAATAGTAAAAGACAAGAAAAGACAATCAATTTTTGCTAAATTTCTAATGATCAAGTTTTCTCTCTTTTTAAAACAAATGTCCAAGTGCTAAAGATAAAAAGGGGAGGAACTGAAACATCCAGGTCCTTTGGGGCCTGAAATCTCACTGCTACACATATAGACCAAGGACGTCAAAGAAAGGAAAAAAAATTATCTTATGTGTACCAAAACATTCAAAATGGTATTTCTTGTGATGACTAGAGACAGAAAAAGGTGTCTTTCAGTTGTCAAATGTCTAAAGGAATTGTGGTAAATGAATATAATGAGAAACAATGAATGTGAGGGATAAAGAGAAATCTGGGGAGATTTATGTGACTTGATTTAAAGTGAAGTAAGCAGAACTGAAAAAACAATGTACACAAGGACAGAGATAATAGCGATGGAAAAAAAAATCACAAGTGAAGGAGGTGCAATTAACGTGACTAAATGTGTCTGTAGAAAAAGAGGAGAGAAAATGCTTTATCCTCCTTTCTTTGCAGAGGAGAGGGAGCCTGCTGGCATAAAACGTGGCATGCACAATAAGATTTGGGTGATATATTAGCTAGTTCTCCTGAACTACTTTTGTTATCTTTCTTTTTCATTCTTTCTTAGAAGGGATGGTAGATTATTTATGGCAAGGATACATTCTGAAATAATGTGTTATAAAACAACACACAATGGGGAGGCCAGATGGTGCAGTGAATAGAGCACCCGCCCTGGAGTCGGGAGGACCTGAATTCAAATCCAGCCTCAGACACTTAACACAAAAAAATAGCCGTGTGACCTTGGGCAAGTCACTTAACCCCAATTGCCCTCCAAAAAGCAAAAAATAACAACAACAACAAAAAAAACCAAACCACTACCAACAACAACAACAACAAAAAAGGAACTATAAAAATTTTAAAATATTAATTGGATTAATTTGGCTTATCCCTTGTATCAGAGTCAGCTGGCAGTACAATGGATAGAGTTCTGGGCTTGGAGTCAAGAAAAGCTGAGTTCAAATTCAGCCTCAGACATTTATTTCCTATGTGACCCTGAGCTCTTAGCCTCTGTTTACTTCAGGTTCCTCTGCTGCAAAACGGAAGTGATAAGAGCAACTACCTCACAGAGCAGTGAGGATCCATGATAGAATATTTGTAAAAGTGCTTAGCACAGAGCCTGGCCCATAGTAGGCACTGTGTTTATTCTCTCCCTCACTTTTACTTTTGTCTATACAACCACTGAAAGAGACCTAAGCAAATCACAGTCAAAGACATGCAAAACCACTTATTTTAAGAAAAAAAATATGCCCTGGTGGACAATGGATGCTTTTATTTGCACGTGTCGCCTTTGGTGCAGGATATATATGTGTCTGAATGAAATATACAGTTGGGGAGGAGGCGTCCTAGCTAAGTGATGTCATCAATAGAGGGATCTCCCAGTGTGGAAAAAACTTCTCTCCACCAATGGAGATCACTACCCTTTCTAGAAAGTTGCTATGGGTTCTTAAAGTTTATATTAAACTGACCAGGGTCGAGATTCCTCCCAAACTATGTAAAAGGGGACTCTGAACAACTTCTGGAGGCCCACCACCCACAGAATGACAAAGAGAAGCTAACCTCCTGCTGAGGCCAGCCCAGCAGCCCTGCAGGAAGGACCAGCGAAGCGGTCTGGGAGCTGGCAGCTCACAACGCGAAGAGCGCAAGAAGTGAAGCCAAGCGGAGTCCAGGTCTGCCTGAGCCGAGGTTTTAGCCCCAGGGCGGCAGGGCCAGCAGCCGGCTGGAGGAACCCCAGAACACCAGCAGCTGTGGTGACTCCAGAATTATCAACATAGACATGCCTAGGACAAAGTAAGAGGTTAGTGTCCTATGGACTTTGGGACCCGTTTTGGGGGGAATGCGTCGGCTCCCTCCGCTGGGGGCTAGAAGCTGCTGAGGAGACACGCCATTTTGGAGTTTTCAGAGGCAGCTCCAGCTCTTGGCCTGCAAATAATTGTAGGGAGATCCAGCGATCAGTCTTGTGGGAGGGGGGTAATCACTCTTGCTTTAACCTCCCTGGATCTGGATTGTGATCTAGGGTGGAAGTCGTGGGTGGGTTTACAGCTTGCCAGAAACGGAAGTTGCCCCCCCCACATGTTCAGGACGAAAATTCCTTTATCTGGCCTTAAAGCCATAGTGTAGCAACAAGCCCAAAAGTCAGGTAATCAAGTGGCAACATGCCAAGGCAAAGGAAACAGAAAAATGCAACCCTAGACTCCTATTTTGGGGGCATAGAGCGGGAAAAGGACTGTGAGGTCAGAAGTCCTGCTCCAAAAGCCCCAGGGGAAAACATGAGTGGGTTGCAGGCCATAGAGGACCTTAGGAAGGACTTTAAAAATCAAATAAGAGAAGTGGAGGAAAAATTAGAAAATGAAATGAGAAGGATGCAGGAAAAGTATGAAATGAGGGTCAACAGCCTGACTGAGGAAAACAACACCTTAAAAAATAGACTAGCTCAAATGGCAAAGGAGGCCCAAAAGGGCAATGAGGAGAAGAATGCCTAAAAAGTCGAATTTGCCAGATGGAAAAAGAATCTCAAAAGTTCACTGAGGAGACTCATTCCTTCAGAGTTAGACTGGAGCAAATGGAAGCTAGTGACTTTATGAGAAATCAAGATGCTGTTAAGCAGATCCAAACAAATGAAAGATTAGAAGGCAATGTGAAATATCTCATGGGAAAAACCACTGACCTGGAAAATAGATCCAGGAGAGACAATTTAAAAATTATTGGACTACCTGAAAGCCATGATCAAAGAAAGAACCTAGAAATCACCCTTCAAGAAATTCTCAAAGAAAATTGCCCTGATGTTTTAGATCCAGAGGGCAAAATAGAGGTTGAAAGAATCCACAGATCACCTCCTGAAAAAGATCCCCAAAAGAAAACTCCCAGGAATATTATAGCCAGGTTCCAGAATCCCCAGATCGAGGAGAAAATACTCCAAGCAGCCAGGAAGAAACAATTTCAATATTGTGGAAACACAATCAGAATAACCCAGGACCTGGCAGCTTCTACACTGAGGGATCGAAGGGCATGGAATATGATATTCCAGAGGGCAAAAGAGCTGGGAATGAACCCAAGGGTCACCTACCCCGCAAAACTGAGTATTTTGTTTCAGGGGAAAATATGGTCATTCAGTGGAATAGAGGACTTTCAAGCATTCTTGAGGAAAAAACCAGAATTGAATAGAAAATTTGACATCCAGACACAAGAAGCAAGAGATGCCTGAGAAGGTGATCAGGGAAAAGAAATCAAAAGGAACTTATCAAAGTTGAACTATTTACATTCCTATATGGAAAAACAATAACTGCGAGTGATGATATCTTTCTCACTATGAAAATAATGGAAGAAGGATGTGTGGTCATATGAATACATATGTGAATGTGTGTGTATATGGATAGAGGGCATAGGTTGAATTTGTTGGGAAGGGAGAATACTCAAGGGATGAAATTATGAGATGAGAGAGGAAAGTGGCAAGAGGAGATGGGGAAAGACAGGGTAGGGTAAACTATCTCATGTAGAAGAAGCAAGGGGAAGTGGTTGCAAGGGAGGGGGAGAATAGGAAGGGGGAAAAAAAGGCAAATCCACATTCTCATTGAATTTGGTTCAGGGAGAGAATGACATACATACTAAATGGGATATCTCAACCTGCAGCAGAATAGGGGGAAGGGGGATGAGAGGAGGGATGATTGATGGGAGGGCATCCTTGGGGGGAGGGGAGGTTGGAAGTACCCACTATAGAAGAGGGACAGGATCATGTAGGGAATGGACCAGGTGGGGGGTGGGATGAGTGGGAGGGAATTATAAGCAGCCTTGTACAATATATCTACTATGATAATGGTTTGCATAGCTAGACATGTACAACATATACTGAATTACTTATCTTCCCAGAGGGAATGGGTGACAAGGGAGGAAGGAAATGGATCTGAAATTCGAGGTCTTAACATTAAATGTTTCAAATATATATAAATACTATTATTAATACTCTTTTGCTTGTAATAGGGAGATAAGATGTGCAGGCATTGGGACACAAAGATTCACCTTCCTCTAATGGAAAAGTCATAGGGGGTATGGGAGAAGGTATGGGAGAGAGCAGATTGGAGGAAGCGATATCTTGTGGGACTGCTATTCTGGGAGGTTGGGTAGGGGAATAACGGGGGGAAAATGATTGTAACACAAAATCTGGTGGAAATGAATGATGTAAAACAGAAGTTAATAAAGCATCTGTTTAAAAAAAAAAACTGACCAGGGTCATATATGTCACAAGTGGGACCTGAACCTATGTCTGTCTGTCCTTTCTCCCCCACTCCCCTCTCTCCCCACACACAAGCATGCATGCACTCATTCATTCAGTAAATTAACATCATTAAGTATCTACTATTGGTCAGGCCCTGCCCCAGGTGTGCTAGGTCACAATACAAATTAAAATTTAAGAAGTTGACAGAAGGGGTAGAATCAAGTCTCATGAGATCATAGGTTTAGAGCCACAGCTGGCCTTAGAATCCTAGTTCAACCTCCCCTGTTTTACAGATGAGAAGACTGAGGCACTTAGCAGTGAAATGGGTTATCCATGTTCACACAGGTTTTAAATGATAGAGATGGGGGGTGAGGGTGGGATTTGAACCTTACTATATTATTCCTGAAACAACACAGTAAGTAAGGGAGTCACAGAACATCCTTCTCGTGGGCTCGAGACACATTCTGAGGCAGATATGCCACAAGGAGAAAAAAAATAGTCATACATGGGGGGAAGGTCTGTGGCTGGACATATCTATCTATGACACTGAGGGCCTGTTGATGTCCTTGGCCCACTCTTACCACACTTAGTCATGTTTTCTTGACAGCTCCCCTCCTGGGGGGGAATGTCCCTACTGCTCCACTCCCCTCCCCCCTCTGGACTGCTCTCATCTCCACTGCATCTGTCTCTCTGAAGTTCCTCCTCCTACCAACTCCTGGGCTTCAATTCTGCAGGACCAAGGACAGGGCCAATGTGCTAGGGCTTGGTGACTAGAGGAGGAACTCCCTAGGGGCAGGCTAACAACTCCCTAGTAGCTCTTAGCTAGACCACATTCATATAATAAAAGCCAGGCAGATTTCCCCCACGTTAAAGGGGAAGGGAAGAGAGGGAGAGAACAAGTACTTATTAAGCACCTCCTATGTGCCAGGCACTTTGCCAGGTGCTTTATAAGTATAACATCATCTGATTCTCATAACAACCCTGCGTGGTAGGTGTCATTATCTCCATTTCACAGGAGGGAACTGAGGCAGACAGAGGTTAGGCAGTTTGCCAGAAAGTGCTTGAAGAAGAATTTAAACTCGGAATTTCCTGATTTCATTTTCCAGGGCACTATTCCCTGATTAAATACTTTCCCCTTGACCATACTATGTCCAGGGTAAAGATTGTTGTTCCTTGACTCAGTTATCTGACATGAAATGATCAAATCCCAGCATCTTCCCTGACTTAGCATACAAGTCACTCCGTGTCAAAACAGAAGGAAAGAGAAGCAAAAGTCAATAGACTCCAGCCTCCTCCCCCATAATCCTCTCTCTCCCCCTATATAATCTATGTGTACACACACATATGCATATATAGATACATACATGTGTATATTTATATAAATATTCACACATATATGTGTGTATCTCTCTACACAAGTGTGTATATATATATATATTTTCAGCAGCAAAACTACAACTTTGGTATTATATTTGGACCACTGTAAAACCTTATTGTCTTCTTACAGAAAAGTAAATTATTAAACAGAAATGTCAGAGCAGAGTGGTTTTCAGAGGGAGAAGGGGCAGAAACACCTTACTGCCAACCAGAAGCTTATATTTCCTTGGTGAGGTCCAAAGGAGCACCTGTGACCACCTGAAAAAATACCTTGGTCTACTTGGCTGTGTAGACAAAAGAGCCCATGAGCACACTAGAAATGATGAGAATTGGCTGAATGCCCACTTGACAAATTCCTCTTTCAAGGCTACTGAAGGAGAATTCAGTTCACTGATAGTACCTTACAACAAGATCAGCCTGCTCCCTCAAGTGACGTTATTGTTCTTAAGAAGCTTTTTTATTGTGTGCTGGGGTCATTTTGTTCTTGAAGGAAAACATCTCTGTGGTCATAATGGAAGCCAATGAGAAAATAATGCGAATGTCTCACATTGGGATAACACTTCAGACTCTTCGAAGCACTTTTGTCTGCATCCCTTGTCTCACCTGGTCCTTATCACATTCCTGGGAAATAGATGATACAAGTATTTCATCATCTCCATTATACAGAAGAGGAAATAGAGGCCCAGAGATTTTAGTGTTGGCAACTCATCAATGGTCACAAACTCAACAATAACAGGAGAAATTTATCAGATGCCTGGCATCTGAAGGACACTGTGTTAGGCACTAGAGGCACAAAGACAAAAACAAAATAGTCTCTTCCCTCAAGGAGCTTGCATTCTCTTGGGGAAACCAATAAAACAGATAGGTAAGCACAAACTACAGGGGAAATTTTAGTGTAATGGAGATGATAGTAATGCAACTCTAATTTATTCAAAGTAATGGGGAGGGGACCCAGGTGTAGGCAATACAGAAATCATTCATATTAGGTTTTGGAATGTGTTTATGGTCCTTTCACTGGGTTATAGGTCTGTCTAATGTTCTATGAAGTAATTTCCAAGAAAATTGCTGGGAAGCAAATATCTCATTTTACCCTAGGGCCCGATTTCAAAATACTAAAATGTTTACCACATTAGCTCTTTCTTTTAAAAGGCATATTCTAGCAATTGGTACTTTATGCACAAGAGCAGATGGTAGCTACAGTGGAAACATCTTTGTATGTAATTTTGACTTGGTGTTATAATTCCATTGATCTAAACTGTTTTTTATATGGGATTGATGTAGAAAAAAAGCATGGATACCCTGCTTTTTCAAAGTTCTCAGGTCTTCAGTCTCTCTCATGTTGACTTGGTTTCCCTGTTTTCTCTCACTAGAAACAGGGCAAAGTATGTCTCTTCAATCTCCTCAGACTTCTCTGTTCTCTAACCTTTTTTCTACCTACCACTTATTCTTGAGATTCATTTTCATAAAGAAAACACCCCAAAATCTTGACAATGTTCTCAGTCAAAGGCTTTAGGCAGCTCAATGGTCTGGTCCAGCAAACTAGAACCATGTCCTCTTCCCCTCCCCAAATACAGCACCAGGAATATACCTAAGTCTCTCACTTTTGGGGGGATACCTCACTCTTACAGATTCTGTTGCAAAGAGACTCCATAGATTTTCTTCTTGCTTTCCCCTCCAAGCATTATCCTGGACTATTAGTCTAAGAAACACCAACAGTGAAAATGTTACCCCTCTCTGCTTAATATGCTAGCTGAAGGCAGCCCTAGCATTCTTTGGATCTAATGACCACAGCTGCTGCTTTCTCACCCTTACAACACAGCAGGGAAGATGGGATGTCTGAGCCAAAACAAGGACTATTTCTAGAAAGAATATATTTGATTAAAATAATTTATTTTTACATAGCCTATATTTCTCCCTGTGTCCCTCACCCTCCCAGGGAGTTATGACAAAGAATTTTAACAAGAAAAAGAGGAAGAAGATGAAAATCAATCAGCAAAACAAATCAATAATATATGATTGCTGTTAACAAGAGAGATCAGCCAGGAGGTTCAGTGAATAGAGTGCTAGATCTCAGAGCCAGGAAGACTCATCTTCATGAGTTCAAATCTGGCCTCAGACACTTACCAACTAAGTGACCCTGGGCAAGTCACTTCACCCTGTTTGCTTCAGTTTCTTCATATGTAAAATGAGTTGGAAAAAGAAGTGGCAAATCCCTCTAGTTTCCTTGCTAAGAAAACCCCAAATAGGGTCAAGAAGAGGCAGACATGGGTGAGAAACAAACTAAAGCAACAAGTGCTGCTAACGAGAATGGCCAGCTGTCTAACGACACCAAAATAACTAGCCACTGTGTACGAGGTGGTAGTGAAGGTTGTAGTCAGGGTCAAGTGAAGCTGGCAGGTATGGGAGGATAACAGAAGTGGTAGTGGTTTCTATTGTCTACTGAATTCCAATCATTCAAGATTAAACACATTGATTTCCTTTTTTAAATTTTACTTCAATATTACTTTGATTTATTTCATTTACATCAACTGATGAAATTTCAACAACCCATTGAAACTAGAGTCCATAATAAAATTCAGAGAAATGGAAATCCATTTGTAAAGGAAAGGTCTCAGGGGTCAAGGAATGCAGCTGGGAATAGCAGAAATAGTAGCTTGCCTCTAACACTACCTTGTGACTTTGGGCAAGTCACTAAACCCTGGGAAAGATGCTTAACCTCACGGAAAGGAAGCTTCTTCATCTGTGAAATAGGTGCAATGATAACATCTATCTTGCAAGATTGTTGTGAGGATTAAATTAGAATAGCATATATATATATAATGCTTTGAATACCTCAAAGCACTGTATAAACATTTGTGGTCAAAAAGGATGTAGGGAGGTCATGAAGCTAGAACAAAGGGTAGCCACTGGAGGACCCCATGCTAATTTAAGCAAGAACTTTCCTCAGATGTCCCAGTAAGCTCATGTCATCTTATTGTTTAGCCATTTTTAGACATTCCTTACTCTTTTTGACTTCACTTGGGGTTTTTCAGGCAAAGATATTGGAGCGTTCTGCTATTTCCTTCTCCAGCTCATTTTACAGATGAGAAACTGAGGCAAACAGGATTAAGTGACTTGCCCAAGGTGACACAGCTAATAAGTAACTGAGGTGAGATTTGAAATTAGGTCTTCCTGAATTCAGGTCCTGTGCTCTATCCACTATGCCACCTAGCTGCACAGAACTTTCTTTATATGTCTCAGTAAGCTCATGTCACTTTAGGATACATTTTCTGACTCACTGGCCATAGTCTGGAAGATTCTCTCCTCCTCTATCCCACCTAATCTCCTGGCCATAAATAGCTACCCATTTTCTGGGTCTTAAATCTACCTTTGCCTTTAAACCACTTCACCCTTCTCTGGAGTTCCCTATGCTTTTTGACCCAAGAAAAATGATGACCCTCTTGTGAAACTTTACCCTGAAGCAGATTCTAGAAGCTGGGGATTTCTGGAGATTCAGACCTTGATGCAAAAAGAAATTCTATCTGTACCACAGGTTGGGGATGAGAATTAAATTGTGAGCCACTGTAAACAATAATCAAATGTACACTACCATTTCATGGATAGTCATGTCAAACAATCACTCAGTGACTTCACTCATCATTCCTGTGATTTCCCTGTTGTCTTCTTCTATTAGAATATAAGCTCTTGAGGACAGGTACTGTGTCTGATTTTATATCTATATCCCTAGTACTTCTAACATAATAAACGCCTTTAAAATGCTTCTCAAAAATGATTTATCTGGGACGGCTAGGTAGCACTGTGAATAGAGCATAGGCCCTGGAGTCAGGAGGACCTGAGTTCAAATCCGGCCTCAGACACTTAACACACACACACACACACACACACACACACACACACACCCCTAGCCATGTGACCTTGGGCAAGTCACTTAACCCATTGCCCTACCTTCACCCATCAAAAAAAAATAATTTATCCACTCTTCTATAAGTTTCCCCTAATCACATATTAATTTTATTTTATTATTAAATTAAATATCAATCATACTTATACTTAATATTTATTGATTGCTTCTGTATAATATTTTTTAGGTTGTTAGCTCTTACAGGATAAAATCAGCATCTTATTCCTCTTTCAATCTGCTTTTTAATTAGCCCAGTGCTATGGACACAGTACGTGCTGAATAAAATTCATTAAATTGTAAAATCCAAAGCTCCCCCATCCAGTTATATCACAGCACACAATTTGGTGTTGGTTGGGTAAGATCAAGCTATCTGAGGATTTTTAACTTTATTGATGATAGAAAGTTTATTTTTTTCAAAAGTAAAAAATACCATTCAATTTTTAAGCCCACTTCAGTGGCTACTAATGAGAGAGTTTTTCTCTTATTTTCATTTTTATACTCAACAGTATGTTGATAACCAATCATATTTGGAGCAGTAGGAAAAGCATCATCTTTAAGATTTGGTTACTGTTTTTCAATGGCTCACATAAAAGCATCATCTTTAAGTGGGTAGCTTAATTCTGTGATGAGGATCCCTGTATTTGCAAAGATTGCTTGGAACCAAGTTTAAAATAATTATAATATGGATTGTACCTGTGATTTCTTTGCTATCTGGAACTCTATCAAAGCAGGTTCATATCTTTTCTCTAACTAACAGAGAGAGTTTCTTTGAGCATTAAAGGATTAAGTCATCTACCCATGGTCCCATAGGAAGTCTTATAAGTGGTGGGACTTTGACCCATTTTAACCTGGCTTCTAGGTCAGTTCTCTAACTGTTATACAACATTCTTTTTCTATGCCATACTATACCATACAGTATTGTAATACAAATAATATATCACAATATGCTAAAATTATAATATGGGAGGGCATGATAAGAGATGATGTAATAAAATATGATGCAATATATGTGATGTAATAATAATGATAAAAATACTTGTTGGATTAAGTATCTCATTAGATCTGGAGTGCCTTGCACATAGAAGGTATTTAAAATATATTTATTGAATTAAATTGAGCTGAAGGAAGAAATAGACAGTTTATTTGATATGTCATAATCAGAGAGCTACATATTTTTAAATTACTCCATTGGGAAGCAAGTTGATTTCTGAGATCAGAATTTCCTTCTAAGCTCTCTGGCACTGATCAAAGGATGGGCTAAGTAACCTAATCCATCTTTTTCCCCCTGCCATTTCAAACTTATATGATTATGGTATAAGTATGGTCCAGTTGCAGAAAATATAGTTATTTTTCAAAAATGCCAGTGTCATCACATAATTTTGCCTTGCCAGTTCCTCTGTAATGACTAATAACACCATTTTGGGCTGACTCAGTTGCTTTGAAATTGCCCAGCTCTATTATGAGTAAATGAGAGGCGACCAATTATATGTAAAAACTGTGCACACAGAGGAAGGTGTGATGGATTACAAAGAGGCATTGCTGACAGAGGAGGTGTGGAAATGTGCCCAGCTTCTATCTTCCACCTGACTTCACATTTACCAAAACTGAACTGAGGGTCAAGGGAATAGTGAAGGAAAAATGTATAAAATTTGGTTTGGACATAGAAATCTTCCTTCAAAGATTGAACACACCTTTTCTTAAAAAAAATAAAACATGGAAAAAACCTGAATGTAGGTATACCCAAGAAGGAGATGAAAAAGATGGTCTCAAAGGTCCTTTCTGATACCCATCTCGATGATCCTAAGTATTTATTTAAAAAAAGAGAATGTTTTACTGAACTTGAGAAGGGAGATCATTGTATTCCAGGAAAATGCAGAGGTAGAATAAGAAATCAGAATCACAACCATGAATTGCCAGTTACAGCACATATCAAGAGAAATAAAATGAGGGTTGATTTCATTTTCATCATTAAATTGATGTGGATCCAGCATGTAAGGAGCAAGTCCATATATATGCATGCTGTTTCCTCCTATAGAATGTAAGATCCTTAAGGACTGGAACTGTCTTACATTTGCCTTCACCCCAGAATCCAGTACATACAAAGACAAACCTGGTACATTGTTGAGGACCACTGGCCAGGGAGACTCTGACCCTGATGGCTGAACAAGCCCCCTCAGGCCAAGGGCTCACTGCTAGGCCCGGATCGGTTCCCCACCCACCAGGGAAGAGTTCAATCGTTCAGGTGTGATAATTGGATCCTCAAGATGAGCCTGGTGTTTTCAGCCCTGGCCTAGGAACACTGTAGTGCACAATGTCCAGAGGGGAAAGCCATTAGGAAGTGTCCTATAAAAGGTTTGCAGTTAGAACAATAAAGGAGACTCCATTTTCTACCACTCTTTGAGTCCTGCTCTCTCTTTTTAACTCACAGCCTCTGGGGAAGATAGCACTCTCAGTCCTGCTGGGGAATAGCAGGGCTCTCTGCCTTGGCCAACCACAGTACATAGTAGGTCTTCAATGAATTCTTGTCAACTAAAAAGAATTATATGTAGGCCTGTCCTTCCATAATGTGCGCACACACACACACACACACACACACAATCGTGTGTATATGTATGGATAGATAAGATAGTTAGCAAGCTGACTTTGTATATGTGTATATAAATGGACTTACCTAAGGTCACCTTGGAAATCATTGACCAAGAAGGGACTTGAACTAAAGTCTCCTAACACCCATTTTTGCTTAAACTTGCTTTTCTTTCCTTCCTTCCTTCCTTTTTTCTCTCTTTCCTTCTTCCTTCCATGTGTGAGGGTATAGACATATATGTATATGTGCATAAACACATGTGTATATTTGCATATATAGATACACACATACACACATGCATACATACATGCATATTATAAAAAGTGTCGAAGGATAGGAATTAGGAGGCCTGAGTTCTAGACCATTCTTAGTCATTGATTTCCATCATGACTTTAGGTAAGTCACTTTTTCTGCCGTGCTAACCATCTGTGATGTTGTATGACTTTAATGAAGGCTTCAGATATAGACATTCTAAATAATGCCCAGAGTGTCAAATGATTATGTCTCACCAGTGCCTCTATAAAAAAAAAATCAAATACAGTCCTTGCCCACTAGAGGAAAACATTGCTAAGTACCTCCCTTACTCGCCCCAAGTAAACCACAAATTCCATCTGCTTCTGCAAAAGGCCCTGAAGCATTATAGATTTAGACCATATAAATCATCTGCTCCAACTCTCTTATTTTACAGATGAGGAAACTGAGGGACAAAGAGGGGTATCAGTTTGCCCAAAGTCACCCAGGTTGGAAAGGGCTCTGACTTCTAGAAAAGTTCCACTGTGATGCAGAGGTTAACTGGAAAAGGGTAAGAACATCTGGGCTTACCTTTGAAATACATAATGACATTTTTAAAAAGGAGAAAATGAAAAGGAACAGAAAGTAAACAGTGTTGAAGTTCACCTTTCAAATACAGAAAGAAAATAACAACAACAGTTGAGTGTGTGTGTGTGTGTTTGTGTGTTTGTGTGGCTTAGCTCCTGTATCATCTCCTCTATGAAGTCTTTATTAATCTCCCTGAGAGTGTATTCTTCCCCCATCTGAAAATTATCACACATGTGCTTACTTAACATCACTTAATATCACTCAGGCTCAGTTAGCTCATCTGTAAGGTCCCTTCTAGACTAAAATCTATAATCCTATTAATATGGCTCATTTACTACAGTGGTAAAATAATTCTTGCCATTACCGAAGGTGAATCAGAGGGAGCTGTCCAGGAGCCGATTATTTTCTTGAGACTATTCTACCTCCACCCTACTAAAAATGTTTGTTTTTTCAAAGACATTTTAGGAGTTGAGTGTTTTTGGAAAGCTACCTTTTGACTCATTTTCCCCCTATTTATTTATTTATGTTTAGTTTTCAACATTCATTTCCACCAAATTTTGAGTTACAAATTTTCCTCCCTGTCTTTCCTCTACCCCCTATCAAAATAGCAAGCCTACTGAATATCCCTTCCTCCAATCTGTTCTCTCTCATATTCTCTCCTATCCCCCACTAAACTTTCTAATAGGGCAAGATGGATTTCTATACCCCAATGCCTGTATATCTTATTTCTCAGTTGCCTGTGAAAAACAAATTTTTTAAACATTTGTTTTTAAAACTTTGAGTTCCAGATTTTTCCCCTTCTTCCCTCCTCACCAACCCCCACTGGGAAGAAAAGCAATTCAATATAGGTTGTATATGTGTAGTTACTCAAAACATTTCCATAGTAGTTATGTTGTGAAAGACTAACTGTATTTCCCTCCATTCTATCCCTCCCCCCCATTTATTCTATTTTCTCCCTTGACCCTGTCCCTTTTAAAAAGTGTTTGCTTCTAACTACCCTCTCCCTTAATAAGCCCTCCCTTCTATCATCCCCCCTTATTCCCTTCTTCCCTATTTTCCTGTAGGGTAAGATACCAAATTGAATGTATATGTTATTCCCTCCTTAAAGCAAATTCAATGAGAGTAATGTTCTCCCATTCCCTTTCACCTTCCTGCTCTTCCCCTCTATTGTAACAGTTTTCTCTTGCCTCTTTTATATGAGATAATTTACCCTGATCTATCTCTCCCTTTCTACTTTTCCCAATAAATTCCTCTCTCACCTCTTATTTTTATTTTTTTATATTATCCCTTCATATTCAATTGATCCTGTACCCTCTTTCTATGTATACATGTACATACATATGCCCACACTCACATATATATTTATATACACATATACCCTCCTATACATATATTCCCTTCAACTATCCCCATACTGAGAAAAGTCTTATGAGTTACAATTATCATTTTTCCATGTAGGAATGTAAATGGTTCAACTTTAATAACTTCCTTATGATTTCTTATTCCTGTTTACCTTCTCATGCTTCTCTTGCTTCCTGTAGTTGAAAGTCAAATTTTCTGTTCAGCTCTGGTTTTTCATCAAGAATGCTTGAAAATCTTCTATTTCACTGAATGACCATATTTTCCTCTGAAACATTATACTCAGTTTCATTGGATAGGCGATTCTTGGTTTTAATCCTATCTTCTTTGACTTCCATAATATCATATTCCAAGTCCTTAGATCCCTTAATGTAGAAGCTAAAAGATCTTGTGTTATCCTGATTGTGTTTCCATAATACTCAAATTGTTTTTTCCTGACTGCTTGCAATATTTCCTCCTTGACCTGGGAACTCTGGAATTTGGCTATAATATTCCTAGGAGTTTTCTTTTTTGAGATCTTTTTCAAGAGGTGATTGGTGAATTCTTTCAATTTCTATTTTGCCTTCTTGTTCTAGAATATCAGGGCAACTTTGCTTGATAATTTCTTGCAAGATGATGTCTAGGCTCTTTTTTTTGATCATGACTTTCAGGTAGTCCAAAAATTTTTAAATTCTCTTTCCTGGATCTATTTTCAAGGTCAGTGGTTTTTCCAATGAGATATTTCACATTGCCTTCTATTTTTTCCTTTGGTTGGATCCGTTTTATAGTATCTTGATATCTCATAAAGTCATTAGCTTCCAATTGTTCCAATCTAATTTTGAAGGAATTATTCTTTTCAGTAAGGTTTTGAAATTCCTTTTCCATCTGGCAAATTTGGCTTCTTAAGACATTCTTCTTCTCATTGGCTTTTTGGTCCTCTTTTGCCATTTGAGTTATTCTATTTTTAAGGTGTTATTTCCTTCAGTATTTTTGGGTTTCCTTTATCAGGCTATTGCCTTGCTTTTCATGATTTTCTTGCATCATTCTTACTTCTCTTCCCAATTTTTCCTCCACTTCTCTTACTTGATTTTCAAAATCCTTCTTGAGCTCCTCCATGGCCTGCATCCAGTTCATATTTTTCTTGGAAGCTTTTGATGCAGGCCTTCTGATTTTGTTGTCTTCCTCCCATTCTGTGCTGTGATCCTTTTTGCACCCCAAAAGCTATGGTCTGATTATGTTTCCTCTTCTTGATCATATTGCCAGTCAATTACTTGTCTTTTGAGCTCTTTGCTACAATAGAACTCTGCTTCCAGATTGAAGAGAACTATGTCCCAAATCGCTGGGGTTGTTCACAGCTGCTGGAGCTATTCGGAGGGCTCCCTCTCTACAGCCTCCACAAGCTCTGGCACACTGGCTACACATCCCAGGGACACCACCCAAGACCAGGATCCAGATTCAAGCAGGTTAAAGCAAGGATGATTAACCTCTGAATGGTTGCTTGGTCCTCCTACAATCTGCAGGCCAGGAACTCTGGAAGCAGCCATGCAGCAGCAGCAGCTACAGCTGCCACAACTCCACCACCTCTTGCCCTGAGGGCAGGGGACAGACCACACTCTTCTGTTCCCCTGTTCAATAGAGTTCCACACTGACATTTTACTTTCTCTCTGGTGTTTATGGGTTGAGAAGTCTTGAAACTACCACAGCTGCTGGTGATTTACTCTCTTGAAGTCTGCTCTGGCCACTGCTGTTCCATGCTGCCTCAGGTCTGGAACCATGAAGCTCATGTGAGACTTTGCTCTCCTCCCATCTCGGTATGTTAGACCTTTCCTGTCGGCTTGCCAGGCTGTCTTCAGTGGGAGATTTGTTTCTTTCTGACACTTTGTGGGTTCTGTAGCTCTAATATTTGTTTAGAGTAATTTTTTTGCATGTATTGGAAGTGATTAGAGTAGGAGCTCACCCCAAGTTTGTGCTTCTACTCCACCATCTTGGCACCACCCCGACCTTTTGTTTAGCAGCCAACACTGCCTACCTTGTACATTTATGCATGATCTATGCCTCTCCAGTACTTTGTAAGATTGACTTGCTCTCAGGGGAGTCTACCTTTGCATCTCTCCATGGAGCATGAAAACTACAACAACAACAACAGCTTGAAGGTTTGTATTGTTCCCTATGTTCTTGGGGTCCTGTGCATGAGGTTGAAAGGTCTATGACTTTTTCTATGTATTTACTATTAGATGTATACATCTATCGATCTATTCAACAAATGTTCGTGTCTGTTATGTACAATACATTGTGCTAGGTGCTGGGGGACATAAAAGTGTAACAAGTAGAAATAGATTTCTTTCAGTCACAGCTTCCAAGAGGAAGCATGTTGTCTTGTGATATAGGAGAGGGCAGAACTCAAGGAAAAATAATGAGCACATATGGGCAAGACTTGGCATCTGGTCAGATTTTTAACTGGAGAGTAACAAGACAAAATCTCCCCTTTTTAGTTTACAAAAAAAATTGAAATTCAAACTGCAGTAAAACTTTCCACTAACACTTTGGGGACACCCTGCATAAAACTGCCATAGGAACTCCCATTGTTTTGGAGAGCAGATAAAGCACTGAAAAATTACTAAATGCAGACCCATGCATTCATCTTTTCTCTGAACCTTGGAGAGCATTGTGGAGATATCTGCATATTGTTACTACAAAGAGGGAGCCAGGGCACTTGAGCCAGGGGAAAGGAAAGGCAGCTGCTGTCAGTTGCCCTGAGGACTATACCATAGCTTTTACTTATACTGGACTTTCCTACATTCAATGAATTAAAGATTGGAGAAGCTGGGCTTCCCTGGTGGCCTTTGAATGATGGTCAATCACACACTGCCTGTGCATAATTTGTTATTCCTAGAGGAAGGAGTGCAAAAGACTTCATCATTACAGAGCAGTATGTTTGGCGTGTGCTCAGTGGTCTTGAGTGGCTTTCCCTGTATGTATCCCTTAGGAAATCTTGCATGCAGACCATGTTGCTTGAGGTCTTTGGTTAAGAAAGAACCAATGAAATTTGACAGTAATGAATTTGTGTCACAAGTTCATCTAAACCATTGTCTTTGACAGGAACTTCTGACCCATTCTACTTCCTTTAATGCATGACAGAGGTTAGGGAATCCTGACAGTTAAATATTGTGGAATCCTTACAGCTAAGACACAGTGATATTTCAAACTGTCCAAGTCATCATGTGGAGAAAATGAATATTTCTTTACTGTCAAACTCTGTGGTCTATGATGTAAAATATAGTAGAGTGCAATCAATTAATTTACAATAAAGTTTGAAATCCCCACTAGCACTCGTGATGGAATTTTTCAAATCAACGAACAGCCATGAAAATCTGCAAGCTATGAAGGGTATAGATATTCAAGCCTTGTGTGCTGTATTTTGTTTGTTTGGGATTTTTTGCTTTTATGTTTGCATGTGTGTGTATGTGCATGCTACAACACACTAGACCTCTAAGGTCTGTTGCAAGATTATGTTTATCTCAAATTTTAGAAAAAATAACATTCCATAATATGTTAGCTCCATATGGGTTCAATAGGTCCAAAAATCATTACGTTTTTCTTGGATTTTACTATCTCTGGCATAAAAAACACCTAGAAAATATTAATTAAAAACACAGAATAAAGGAGAAAAAAGAAAAATATATCTTATAACATTCCATAAGATGTTAGGTCTATATGGTTTCAATAGGTCCAAATGAAGGTTCAAAAGAAGAAAATCAATTTCATGATGTCAGGGAAATATAATAAAATTACTTGCCAGCTGAAATTATAATTACTTATGGGTGGACCAGTGTGATTTATTTTAAATGCTGATAGAAGGAAATGCACAATTAGTAATCATAATTGTAAATGTGATGAGCTCACCATAAAATGGAAACAGATAAGAGAATGGATTAGAAAGCAGAATCCAACAAAATGCTGTTTACACGAGACATAACATGAAGCAGAAAGACACACACAGAGTTAAAATAAAGGGCTGGAATAGAATCTAACATATTTCAGCTGAAGTAAAAAATACAGGGGTAGCAATCATGACCTCAAACAAAGCAACAGCAAAAATTGTGGTGCTGTTGCTAAGTCATTTTGGTCATATCTGACTCTTCATGACTCCATTTGGGATTTTCTTTGCAAAGACACCAGGGTTGTTTGCTATTTCCTTCTCCAGCTCATTTGTAGGAATGAGGATGAGGACAAGGAATCTGAGGCAAAGGTTAAGTGACTTGCCCAGGGTTACACAGCTAGTAAGTGTCTAAAGAAATAATCAGGGAAACTCCAACGTACTATAGATAATGAAGTAATAAAAAATGCAGAATATTTCTCTGGTAAAGGCCTCATTTCTCAAAGATATAGGGAACTGAGTCAAATTTATAGAAATAAGAGTCATACCCCCATTGATAAATGAACAAAATGCAGTTTCCAGAAGAAGAAGTCAAACCTAGTTATAGCCATGTGAAAAAAAAATGCCCTAAATCACTATTGATTAGAGAAATACATAAAAAGCAACTCTGAGGTACCACCTTCTACCTCTCATAAATGACAAATGCTGGAGCAGATGAAGAAGAAGTGCACCAACAATTGTTGGTGAAGTTGTGAACTGGTCCTTCTCTCAAATTGTACAAAATACAAAAATACAAAAAACAAATAACTCTCCAGTTAAAAACCTGACCAGATGCCCAGTCTTGCTCATATATGCTCATTATTTTTCCTTGAGTCCTGCCCTCTCCTATATTACAAGACAATATGCTTCCCCTTAGAAGTTGTGACTGAAAGACATCTATTTCTACTTGTTACACTTTTATGTCATCTAGCACAATGTATTGTATATAACAGAAAGGAATATTTGATGAATCGGTGGATATATGTGTACATGTAATGGTAAAATTTCATCACCATTCTGGAGAACAATTTAGAACTATGTTCAAAAGGCTATAAAACTTGCCTAACATTTGACCCACCAATAGCATTACTATGTCTATACCCCAAAGAGATCAAAGGCAAAGGAAAAGGACCTAAATGTACAAAAAATATTTATAGCAATTCTTTTTGTGGTGAAAAATTGAAAAGGATGAACATTAGTAGGGAAATGGCTGAACAAGTTTGGGGCATATGACTATGATGGAGTACAACTGTACTATAAGAAATGATGTGGGGGGAGAGGAGTGCAGAAAAAAAAAGAATAGAAAATGTGGCAAGACCTATGTGAATTGATGCAAAGTGAAGTGAGAAGAACCTGGATATCATTGTGCATGGTAATAGCAATGTCATAATGATGATCAACTCTGAAAGACTTGTGTACTCTCAGTTTGGAACTATCCTGAAAGGGTCTATAAAGCTGTGCATGCCCTTTGAACTAGCAATAACACTTCTATGTTTCTATTCCAAAGATATTGTAAAAATGGGAAAAGGATCCATGTGTACAAACATATTTATAGCAGCTCTTTTTTTGGTGGCAAAGAATTGGAAATTGACAGGATTCCCATCAATTGGGGAATGGCTGAATAACTTGTGGTACAGGAATGTAATGGAATACTATTGTTCCATAAGAAATAATGAGCAGACAGACTTCAGAAAAACCTGGAAATTCTTACATGAACTGACACTGAGTGCAGTGAGCAAAATCAGGAAAACATTATACACAGTAACAGTAACATTGGGTGATGATTATCTATAATATACTTAGCTCTTCTCAGAAATGCAAGGATCTAAGACAATTCCAAAAGACTCATGATGGAAAATGCCATCCACATCTAGAAAAAGAACTATGGAGTCTGAAGGCAGATTGAAAAGCCTACTAATTGCTCTTGTTCTCTCTCCCTCCCCCCCCTCTCATTTCTTCTTTCTTGTGGGTCCTCCCACTGATTCTAATTCTTCTTTACAACATGACTAATGTGAAAATATTTTAATAGGAATGTATATAGACAGCCTATATCAGATTGCATGCTGTCTTGGGGAAGGGGGGAAAAGAAAATCTAGAACTCAAAATGTTATGAAAATGAATGCTGGAAACTAAAAATTAATAAAAAAATAAAAGTTAAAAAAAACTTGGCTACTCTGATCAATACAATGATCTGAGAGTCACTCATGGTGAAAACCTGGTATTCACCCATAGGGAGAGAACTGATAAGCTCTGAGTGTAAACTGAAGTATTATTATTTTTTTTTAATTAATTTATTAGTTTAGTTTCAGTTAACAAGATTCAATTCCATAGTTCCTTGATTTTCAAATTTCCTTTACTTCCCTCCCCCTCCCCTCATGACATCATATAGTACAGTATAGGGTCTGCAAATGCATTCATATTAAACATTATTCCAATTACAAAGGCATATTGTACTAGGTGGGATGAAAGATGGTAAGGAAGAAGTAAAACCAAACAATGAGAAGAACAAGATCATTTAGTTTGCTTCCATCAGGATTCAGGCTCAGTTCTTTCTAGTTATATCTCTGGATGGCGCATTTCTCACTTTCTTGAGTCATTCGGGATTAACTTATATCACTGCATTGCTGAAAAGAGTCCAGTCTGTCATAGTTGGTCGTCACAGATATGGTATGTCTGTGATTGTATACAAATTTCTTCTGATTCTACTCTTCTCGCTCAGCATCAGTTTGTATAAGTCTCTCCAGGTAATTATGAAATCCGTCACCTCCTCGTTTCTTATAGCACAATAAAATTCCATTACATTCATATACCACAACTTGTTTAGCCATTCCCCAATTGATGGGCACCCTTTAGTTTCCAATTCTTTGCAACCACAAAAAGGGCTGCTAAAAATATTTTTGTACATATGGTTCTTCCTCCCACTACTATGATCTCTTTGGGATATAACCCTAGGAGTGGTATGGCTGGGTCAAAGGGTATGAAATTATTTATAATCCTTTGGGCATAATTCCAGATTGCTCTCCAAAATGGTTGAATAAGTTCACAACTCCACCAGCAATGTATTAGTGTTCCAATTTGCCCACATCCTCTCCAGCATTTGTCACTTTCTTGTTTTGTCATCTTAGCCAATCTGACTGGAGAGATGTGGTATCTCAGAGTTGTTTTGATTTGCATTTCTCTAATTAATAGTGATTTAGAGCATTTCTTCATATGCTTATAGATATCTCTAATTTCTTTCTCTGAAAACTTCCTATTCATATCCTTTGACCATTTCTCAATTGGGGAATGACTTGTATTCATATAGATTTGGCTCAATTCTCTATAAATTTTAGAAATGAGTCCTTTATCAGAGACACAGGTTGTAAAAATTCTTTCCCAATTTCCCACCTCCCTCTTGATCTTGGTTACATTGGCTTTGTTTGTGCAGAAGCTTTTCAATTTAATGTAATCAAAATTATCCATTTTGCATTTTATAATGCTCTCTAATTCTTGTTTGGTCCTAAAATCTTCCCCTCTCCACAGATCTGTCAGGTAAACTATTCCTTGCTTTCCCAAATTGCTTACAGTATCATCCTTTACACCTAGATCATGCACCCATTTAGACTTGATTTTGGTATATGGTGTTAGATAGTGATCTATGCCCAGTTTCTGCCATACTGTATTCCAGTTTTCCCAGCAGTTTTTGTCAAATAGTGCATTCTTGTCCCAAAAACTGGGGTCTTTGGGTTTATCGAACAATAGATTGCTATATTCATTAACTGCTGGGTCTCCTGCACCTAATCTATTCCATTGATCCACTACTCTACACCTCTGCCAGTACCAAGCAGTTTTGATGACTGCTGCTGTATAATACAGATTAAGATCTGGCATAGCTAGTCCACCTTCCTAGCATTTCTTTTCATTAATTCCCTTGATATTCTAGACCGTTTGTTTTTCCAAATAAATTTTGTTATTATTTTGTCTAACTCTACAAAGTAGATTTTTGGTAGATTGATTGGAATGGCACTAAATATATAATTTAGTTTGGGTAAAATTGTCATTTTTATTATATTAGCTCGACCCAGCCACGAGCAATTGATATTTTTCCAACTATTTAGATCTGTTTTTATTTGTGTGAGAAGTGTTTTGTAGTTTTGATCATATAGATTCTGGGTTTGTTTTGGCAAGTAGATTCCCAAATATTTTATAATGTCTACAGTGACTTTAAATGGGATTTCTCTTTCTATCTCTTGCTGTTGAGTTTTATTAGAGATGTACAGGAATGCTGAGGATTTATGTGGGTTTATTTTATATCCTGCAACTTTGCCAAATTTATTTATTGTCTCAAGTAAGTTTTTACTTGATTCTCTAGGATTCTCTAAGTATATCATCATATCATCTGCAAAGAGTGACAGCTTGGTCACTTCTTTGCCTAATTTGATTCCTTTGATTTCTTTTTCTTCTCTAATTGCTACTGCTAACATTTCAAGTACCAGATTGAATAAGAGGGGTGATAGTGGACACCCTTGTTTCACTCCTGATCTTATTGGAAAGGCTTCTAGTTTATCCCCATTGCATATAATACTTGCTGATGGTTTTAGATAGATGCTAGCAACTATTTTAAGGAAGGCTCCATTTATTCCTATACTTTCTAGTGTTTTTAATAGGAATGGATGTTGTACTTTGTCAAAAGCCTTTTCTGCATCTATTGAGATGATCATGTGGTTTTTGCTAGTTTTGTTGTTGATATGCTCAATTATATTGATGGTTTTCCTAATATTAAACCATCCTTGCATTCCTGGAATGAATCCTACCTGATCAGGGTGTATTATTTTTGTGATAAGTTGTTGGAGTCTTTTGGCTAATATTTTATTTAGAATTTTTGCGTCTAAATTCATGAGGGAGATTGGTCTATAATTTTCTTTCTCTGTTTTATCTCTTCCTGATTTAGGAATCAGTACCATATTTGTGTCATAGAAAGAGTTTGGTAGGACTCCTTCTTCACTAATTTTCCCAAATAGTTTGTAGAGTATTGGAATCAATTGTTCTTTAAATGTTTGATAGAATTCACTAGTGAACCCATCTGGCCCTGGAGATTTTTTCCTAGGGAGTTCATTGATGGCTTGTTTGATTTCTTTTTCTGAGATGGGGTTATTTAGGTAATTCACTTCCTCTTCAGTTAATCTGGGAAATTTGTGATTTTGTAAATATTCATCCATTTCACTAAGATTGTCATATTTATGTGCATACAATTGGGAAAAATAATTCCTCATTATTTTTTTGATTTCCTCTTCATTGGAGGTAGATTCACCCTTTTTATTTTTGATACTCATAATTTGGTTTTCTTCTTTCTTTTTTTTTATCATATTGACTAAGGGTCTATCAATTTTGTTGATTTTTTCATAAAACCAGCTCTTGGTTTTATTTATTAATTCAATGGTTTTCTTAATTTCAATTTTATTAATCTCACCTTTGGTTTTCAGTATTTCTAATTTAGTACTAAATTGGGGATTTTCAATTTGTTATTTTTCTAGCTTTTTCAATTGCATGTCCAATTCACTGACCTCCCTTCTCTCTGCTTTAATTAAGTATGCACTCAGGGATATAAAACTTCCCCTGAGAACTGCTTTTAGTGCATCCCACAAATTTTGGTATGTTGTTTCATTATTATCATTCTCTTGAATGAAATTATTGATTGTTTCTATAATTTCTTGTTTGACCCACCAATTTTTTAGGATTAAATTGTTTAATTTCCAATTAGTTTTTAGTCTATCTTTCCATGGCCCTTTATTGCATATAATTTTATTGCATCATGATCTGAGAATGATGCGCTTAATATTTCTGCCTTTCTGCACTGGATTGTGAGGTTTTTATGCCCTAGTACATGGTCTATTTTTGAGTATGTACCATGCACTGCTGAAAAGAAAGTAAATTCCTTTTTATCCCCATTCAGTTTTCTCCAGAGATCCATCATATCTAGTCTCTCTAAGATTCTATTCACCTCCTTAACTTCTTTCTTGTTTATTTTGAGGTTAGATTTATCGAGTTCAGAGAGGGGGAGATTAAGGTCCCCCACTAGTATAGTTTTGCTATCTATTTCTTCCTCTAATTCCTTTAACTTCTCCTCTAGGAATTTGGATGCTATACCACTTGGTGCATATATATTAAGTAGTGATATTGCTTCATTCTCAATGGTGCCTTTTAGTAGGATATAGTTTCCTTCCTTATCTCTTTTAATTAGATCTATTTTTGCTTTTGCTTTATCTGAGATAAGTATTGCTACCCCTGCTTTTTTTACTTTAGCTGAGGCATAATAAATTTTACTCCAACCTTTTACCTTTACCCTGTGGGTATCCCTTTGTTTCAAATGTGTTTCTTGAAGACAGCATATTGTAGGATTATGGTTTTTAATCCATTCTGCTATCCGCCTCTGTTTTATGGGAGAGTTCATCCCATTCACATTCACAGTAATGATGACTATCTGTCTCTTCCCTTCCATCCTATTCCCTCCCCTGTTTATGTTTTTGTTTCTTCCTTCTCCCTTCCCCTCCTTGAAGTTTTCCCTTTTGACTGCCCCCTCCCTCAGTGTTCCCACCCAGTGACCCCCCTTCTTAACCTACCCTCTCCCCTTACTACTATTTCCCTCCCTTATAATCCCTCCCTTTAGTCTCCTCCTTTTCACCCCCCCCTTACCCTCCCACTATCTATAGGACACAACAAATTTTTATACTTATCAGAGTAAATTACTCCCCGTTTGATTCCAAACCAATGAGAGTAAATTTCAAACAATGCTCCTCTCCCTCCCTCCAATTCCTCTATTTAATGAATTTATGTGTCTATTCACGTTAGATTCTTAAACTTCACTGATTAATTTGATCCTTCTTTGAACCAGAACCAGTGAGAATAGTGTTTAAATGATGTTCCTCTCCCTCTTACTTTCCCTTCTTCTATAGTGTGTTTTGATGCCTCTTCAGATGGCATATTTTACCTTTTCCTAGCTCATCCTTTCCTTTTTCCCATTACAGTACCATTGATCCCCTTAATAGTCTTTTTTTTTTTAGACTCCATGTTAGTGCATTCATACCCACACCCTCTAAGTATAACCCTTTTGCAGGTCATGATAATCATAGAGATTTCAAATATTGACAGTTATCAGCTCCACATATAGGGATGTGAACATTTTGCTCTTGTTGCATCCCAGGTAATGAGCTTGTGTTTGTGGGTGTGGGTATGTGCACTTCTGCATGTGTGAGTCTATGTTACCCTTGTTTACCTTTTTATGTTCTTCTGGAGTCTTGTAATTGGAGATCAAATTTTCCATTGAGCTCTGGCTTTTTCATTAGGAAAGTCTGGAAGTCCCTTACTTCATTAAATGTCCATCTCCTTGCCTGAAAGATTATGCTCAGTTTTGCCAGGTAGTTAATCCTTGGTTGTAGTCCTAGCTCTCTTGCCCTACGAAATATCAAATTCCAGTCCCTCCACTCTTTTAATGTAGAAGCTGCTAGGTCCTGTGTGATCCTAACTGTAGTTCCTCGATATTTGAATTGTTTCTTTTTGGCTGCTTGTAGAATTTTTCTTTAATCTTATAATTCTGGAATTTGGCTACTATATTTCTTGGAGTTTTCAGTTTGGGATCTCTTTCAGGAGGAGTCCGGTGAATTCTATCAATAGCTATTTTATCTTCTGATTCCAGGACCTCAGGACAGTTTTCTTTGACAATCTCTTGGAGGATGTTGTCTAGACTGCTTTTCTCATCGTGGTTTTCTGGTAGACCAATAATTCTTAGGTTGTCTCTCCTGGATCTGTTCTCTAGGTCAGTTATTTTTCCAGTGAGATATTTTACATTTTCTTGCAATTTTTCGATCATCTTGTTTTTTTCGATTGACTCCTGCTGCATCATAGAGTTCTGAGTTTCAGTTTGGTTGTATCTAATTTTTAGTGAATTATGGTCTTCAGTAAGTTTTTGAAGTTCCTTTTTTAGGGAGGTATTTTCTTTTTCCAAGTTGGTCATTGCCTCCCTGATTTGGTCTTTAAATTTTTCTTAAGCTCCTCCAGGAATGCTATTTGGGCTTGAGACCAGATCATGTTTCCTTCTGTGGTCTCTGGTGTGGGCAGAGAGTCTATATTGTCCTGTGTGTTTTGTTGTTCTTGCCCTGCATAGTATGCTCGAATAGACTTTCTTGCCTTCCCCTTCTCCTTTTCAGCTTCCTTCCTTCCCATTGTGACTTCCTGTTTCTTAGTGTCTCAGGCTATGAGTTTGGGGCCTGATCCTTGACTTTGAATACCTCTGGGTGGCTAGTTTATGGCTAAGTCAGGGAAGTCAGTGAGGAATGTAGATGTGTAGGTGGGGATGAGTCTGACCACTTCAGATTTCTGCTTCTATACCCCTGGGCTATAAGTAGGCTTTTGTTGGTGAGGTGAGGTGGGGCTAGTTGGGTCCCCTCCCTCTCTTCTCTTCAGATTCCTGGCTGTCTCAGTTACACCCTTTCTTGGAGATTCTCAAGCCTGAGGCTATTTCCATTAACTTGGGATTTCATTCTGGGTGGGAGACTTATCTTTGGGTTTTCTGCTTCATGGAGGAGGGATGGGAGGATCGGAGCAGCTAGAATTTACTTTGCCATTCCAGCCCCTGTATCATACAGGCAGGCAGTTTCTAAATTTCCAGGCTGGGGGCTGAATGCAGCCTGAGAAGCCACTCTCTCCACTGGGGGCCCGACTCTCCTACCTGGCTCCAATGATCCGTTCCCTCTGCGAGATGACTGCGATTCGTCCTTGGTAAGTCTGCAGGCTGGGGCTTTTTCTCTCTCTGGTGTAGTCTGCTTGCCTGCTCTTAGGTCTGAGCTGTGCAGACCCCACGCGCTCTGCGCTTGACCTGTGCGGACACTCTGGGCAACTTCCTGGGCTGGATTCTGCCACACTCTGTCTTCCACTGGGCTTCGTCACTCCGGAATCTGCTCAGGTTTACCCTTTTGGACTTAGTGACAGCTGAAGTATTATTTTCTTTCCTTCTTTGGTTGGGGGGATAATGTGGCTAATATGAAAATGTTGGCATGATTTCACATGTATAATTAATTGATATCACTTTGCTTGCCTTTTCAGTGGGAGAGAGGTAGAGAATTTGCTTCTCAAAATTTAGAAAGAAAAGAATGTTTAAAAATAAATAAATAATATTTTAAAAAGAAAAATGCTAATGCCACTCATTGTTCAAATGGGCAACACAAAACTAGTTCCAAAGTGACCCTTGGAGATGCCACAAGAACACTGGAATATTCTAGGTGGGGGGTCACTTTAAAGAGATCTATCACTTGCACCAAAATTCTCCTATCGTTCAGTTAGAAACCTTACATTTTTCTTTAGCCACGTCCATTTTTGTCTTCTTACTCTTCCATTTTTACTGCCTCTACCTTATTCTCGTTCTTTGTCAATTCATGCTTGTATTACTGTAAAAGATACCTCCAGTAACTTACCTTTCCTTTCAAACACTTGGGCACTAAGCTTAAGGAGCTATAATAATAACTATACTGATAATTACAAAAACAAAGTGGGAAGGAGGAACTCCCATTCCAGGAAACTCCTACCAATGGCAACTTTTTCTACAATTTATAATCTTAGAGAACTGTCCAGAGTCCTGAAAAGATAGGTGAGTTATTCAGGGTATGTGTCAGAGGCAGGTCTAAAACCCAGGTCTTTCCATTTTTTGAGGCCAGTTCCCTCTCCAATACTTCTCTCTGATTGGCTTTATACAGCACTTTAAAGATTAAAAAATACTTAAACAAACCACAGGCTTGGGGCAACTTACAGCTCTACTACAGACCTCAATATTCTTGGGGCCTTTGTGTGTAATCTATACTACAATAAACCACTGTTCTCTTCTAACTGCTGCCTGATTGGTAAATTAACTGTGAAAAAAGGAAACTGATGAAGCAAAAACAAGCTTTAACTTACAATTACCCTTAAAAGGACAATGAGGAGGTTAGCTACTGTAATAATAAGTTATTCCCTTAAACAAGAGAAATGAATAAGTTCCTTAGGTAGACTTTCTGGGCCATACAGAAAAACCCAATTAGTTTTTCCTTCATCAGGATGCTGAATTTCACAATCAGTTTCAAGTCTCTGACAACAACAATGCAAATTCAGAGTCTACCTTTTTCCCTTACTACATCAGAGGCAGCCGAAGAGAATGACAAGCATCTGATCAAAGTTTTCCTTCTCTCAAATTGTAGATGTTGGATGTCAGTCAAAAGGACTGAGCTCTCTTCCAATCAGCTTTGGCATTTATTTCTCTAGCCAGTCAACAACTTCAAGCCTAGCTTGAAGCAGCTGAAGACATTTTTTATCAACTAACTCTCTGGCTATATTCTTAAGTACTTGCAGCTATCTCCTCAACTCTTCCTTCTCACCATTTCTTCCACTCTGTTGGTTTCTTCAATATTCTCAATGGCTCAGATCAGAGCATCTTTGTGTTCAATGACTTATGAATCCTTTTTGATATAAAACTCAAGAAATCCATGCTACTTTTAGCTATGAAATGACCAATCCTTATTAATCACCCCATAGTTCCCAAGCAATCGATTTGCCACTTTCTGAGTGCTAGGCTTTCAAACTCAAAACCCTGGGAGTTGATCCTATCCTTCTAGGGGAAAAACGAATTATGAAAATGAAATGACCACAATGCCTATATACTATGACCCAGAGATTCTGCTGCTAGGTATTTATTACAAGGAGATCACTCACAAAAAAGAAAGGCTCTATGCATACTAAAATATTTATAACAGCACTTTTGTGACAGCAAATAACTGAAAATAAAATAGCTGCCCATCCACTGGAAAATTACTAAAATGATTGTAGTACATAACACACACATACACACACAGAGCGAGAGTGAGACAGAGAGAGAGAGAGAGAGAGAGAGAGAGAGAGAGAGAGAGAGAGAGAGAGAGAGAGATTCATTCTTGTCTCTGATCTCTGTGGAAGACTGGAGGGAGTGTCTTCTCATATGTTTTCTTTCAGATCCAGACTAGTTTTTGAAATTTACTAAAATTTGGTCTCATTTATTTTGTAGTTAATGTTTACATTTACATCATTATAATTATTGTGCATTTGTGTTTTTTTTTCTTTGCTTCTGCTCACTTCACTTTGCATCAGTTCCTAAAAGTCTTTCCATGATTCTCTGTAAAATGTTTTGGTAGGTTTTGCTATTTTTCTTCCTTTTTAAAAATTTTTTGCTTATAGGCGATGAGGGAAAAGTAAAGGAGAAAACGTCAACAATGTGAAAACAAACTATATCAATAAATATCTACTTTATAACACAAGGACATGAAAATGAGCCATGGTACCCCTGTGATCTGGAATCTCTGTCATTTCTCAGTCCTCAAACAAGCCCTCCCAGTTTTCTACTCAGTTTCTTTAACAGTTTATATCTCTCCAATACTGTATATAAAAAATATCATTACATGTCAGTTTTTAGTAGATTTTCATGCACAAAAGATCTTTTTTGTCCCTTTTCATAACCCATCTACTTTCTCCAGATACTGGTGGGAATGTAGGTCATACTCCTATACGTGATATCTTTGAGAGGGTACACACACAGAAAGACGCATACAAACATACACACACCCTTTTTTTCCTTTTGATGAGACCTCATTTTAGGAACATGGGCCATATTCTCTATGATCCTTTTCTCCACATGAAGAATTAGACAGTTTGGTGTTTCACTGTATTTTACCTTAGCACTCTCTCTCCCTGCTTCTGTCTCTGTCTCTTTTTCTCATCTCTGTCTTACTTATTCATAGTTATCAATGGATTATAGATACATAGATAGTGAGGAAAGTATAATGGAAGTATGATACAGACAGATTTTGATATTTCTTTACATATCTATGTATTATCTTTATATATCTATGCATGGATGAATCTCTGCCTCATTTTCTAGAAACAAATCTACATTTCTATCTCTATTTCTCTCCATTACTATACTCAGGTTCAATATAACCCAAAATTTGTGGGAAACCCTAATTTAAATACTGTAAGATATATCTATAGCACACTCAGAAAAAAATTACAGGTTGACTCTAGATACTATATGTCATCAAAATGTTGAGGATATGAACTTGCCCTCTACACAGAACTGATCCCAACTGCAAACTCTTATCTGCATTGATTGGTGAGATGCCTTACCTTCTCTACTGAAAATATGCCCGGAGCTCAGATGCTTCTGCTGCCATTTCATCTTCTGACCTCCACTTGGATGAGGGGTCTTCTACTTTATCATGCTTCTGAAGCTTTGGGAGACAAAATGATATGATGCCACTCAATAGGCTGCCACAGTTTCAGTAAATGTTTCTTTACTAAGGGATAGTTCTCTTACCCACAAGTTGTCACCAATCATTTCTTTCTGAAGAGTCCTTAGCCAACTGGGGTGCAGTGCAACAGCCTGGGAGTGGCAGGAGGGTCCCTGGCCTATCAATAACAGGCTACAGGAGGAACCCGGAAGGCCAAAAGGACAGTCAGCAAAACAATCATAAGAGTTGACGTGGCAGTAGAGAGACTTCCTGGTTAGGAGACTTCCTGGTCTGCTACACCAGAAACCTCTTAGCCCGATGAGCTGACGTGTCCATGTGGGCAGCGGGTTACCACCTCTCACTCTCGGGGCAGTACGTGATTGGCTCGCAGTGTCGGGGAAGGTGATGTTAAACACCTGGAACTGGAGGTTGGCTAAAAAGGAGGCTGCCTGACGGGGCGGGGGGAACTGCTGGCTGAGTTCGCTTGTATGTTCTGATCAGAGAAAAATAAAGAGAGTTCTCCTTAAACAGAAGGGTGTTCTGCGTGGGTAGTTCTTCTAGAAAGTCTAGAAGTCGGAGAAGTCCGAAGACTGAGAAAAGGTAAACATGTTCTTGTAGGTTCGAGACCCTTGGAACCCTAACATCTTTCAATTTTTATTACTTGCTTTGAATACTCTTTTTTCTACTCAGAGTTCAGAGGAATTCTTTAAAACTGTATTAAATGAGTTAGCATGCATATGTGTTTATTTTACATATATATAATATATAGTATGCACATATATACACATATGTGTGCATACATACAATTAAGAATCAAAGAAACAGTATAGACCATACATAATATTAAAATGAATTAGAGATCTGTGTATTGTGTATTGTCATCTTTTCAATCTGTGTATCACCATCTTTTCTCTACCTCCTTTGAATTGTTCTTCCCCTCCTTCCTCTCTCCCTTTCCTTTCCTTTCCTTTCCTTTCCTTTCCTTTCCTTTCCTTTCCTTTCCTTTCCTTTCCTTTCCTTTCCTTTCCTTTCCTTTCCTTTCCTTCCTTTGTCTCATACTTACATTTTCTGGCATATTCTCACCTCTGGATTTTTAAAAACCATAGCCTCTACTTCTCTTTGCTATTAATGCTTTTCATTACCTCTAGTTTCATTAACGGCATTGGTTTAGTTATTCCTAATGAATGCAAAGGAGTAAATAAATGACTGGGCAAGAATAAGTACAGGTGCATAAAGAAAACATCTCTCTTTCCACCACCCCAGACCCCAAGAAGAGGCTTCAGGATGATAAGCAGTAAAGAAGAATTAACAATGAATACAAATGGTAGACAAACAGACATGTTTTCATTGACTGAATTACTTTTAAATCTTTTTTAATTACTGATATTACACTACTATCTATTAAAAAGACTTTGTATAGTCTTCAGTAAAATACTAATGTTTAAATATAATGTAAATATGCAAGGAGCACATAAACAGGGTGTTCTGAAGTCCTAGTGCATTTCTAACCTCCCAAAGCATAAAGCCATTAAAGCTGTCATGTGCAAGAAAGACCCAAAACATTTAGCTTGGCCTGAGAAGGGACAATTAAGCACAATGGGATGAGTTTCAAAGAGATCCTTTTTAGGCCCCTGACAATTAGTACTATCCCCAAATGGACTGTGTTGCCTCCCATGGTAATGGATTCCTTCTCATTAGAGATCTTTAATCAAAAGTTGGACAACTATTCCTCAGGCATATAAAAGGGATGGCTCTTTAGACTAGGAAAAGAAGAAGAAATGGAGGAAATGTAAAAACGAAATCTATCAACAAATATCTATTTCATAACCCATAACATGACAATGGATACTGCCACACCTGGAAGCTCAGTCATTCTCCAGTTCTCAGACAAGTTCTCTTGTGTTTTACATATATATATATATATATATATATATATATATATATATATATATATATACACACACACACACACACACACACAATGCATGTATGTGTATATATGTATGCATATGTATATATGTTTGTATTTGTACATATACACACACATATATATATCTTGTGTGTGTATGTGTGTATATGTATATGTGTGTGTATATACACACACACACACAAGTTATAGTGAGGATTTTTGGTTGAGCTACTGAGGCTTCTTCCAGCTACGAGGTCCCATGATTTTTAGCTCTCTAAAGTCTTTTCCAGCTCAGACATGATTACTCTACAGCACAAAACAAATCTCCCCAAGCCAGTATTTCCCAGAGAGATGGAGGACTGTCTAGTATGTTGAGATGGAAGGGACTTAATACAATCTTCTTCATTTTATAGATGGCGCTGAGGTCTGGGGATGTCACAAGGTTTGTCCAAGGTGATACATGTAGACAATAATATAGTCGGAATTCAAACCCAAATGACCTGGTTACAAAGCCAGTGGCCTTTACATTATGTCATTCTTTCTCCTTTGTTCTATTTGGTTTGAAGGTCAAATATAATATCAGGTTCATGAATGTCTAGCTATATCTCCAATCTTTTTTCTTCCCCTTCAGATCTTACAAAGAATATTTATTTATTTATTGTTTCTTTAACTTAAATCAGCAAATATTTATTTCCCAACATATATGTAATGTGCATTATTGTCAAAAAGATAAGTAATATTGGGCCCCTAGGGGAAGCTAGGTGGCACAGTGAGTAGAGCATCAGCCCTGGAGTCAGGAGGACCTGAATTCAGATCCCGCTTCAGACACTTAACAACAACAACAACAACAACAACACACACACACACACACACACACACACACAGCTAGCCATGTGACCTTGGGCAAGTTACTTAACCCCACTTGCCCTCCAAAAAGCAAAATGATAATAATAATAATAATAATAATAATAATAATAATAATGATATTGGGCCCCTGCCCTTATGGAGCTTATAATATTTTCCACCAAGTAAGGGAAAGCACTGTGAATAATTGAGTTTAATATCTTTAACAAAAAATATTCTAGGTTTAGCCCAGCCCAACATGAAGGCCATGAAAGCCAATGAGCATTTTCCTCCAGGTACTTGGACATGGACCTCGTACAAAAGGGAAAGCCATTTCAGAGGGGTGACACATGGTCTGCATTTCAGCAAAGTGGCATTTCTACTCATGGTGTTTTCAAGAGTAATTGAGGATTATTAGCATATAACCAAACTGAAAATATGTTTATGAGAGTGATCTATCTTCTACTCAGAAGTTAGCTTGCAGCAAGCCAGTTTTGCATTTTGCTACAAGGATTTAATTCTCTTTAGTAGATGGAAACGACATCAGGAAGTAATTTCCTTCCTTGCAAGAGGCAGATATGATGCCATTGCCCAGGGCCAGGCAAACTGGATTGCTCTTCGTCTAGTCAGAGACTAATTTCATTCTGATACTTGCTCCAGGTCAGCTGTAAATCCATCTTCTAACAATTCAATAGAATGATGAGGAACACTTCCAACCTCCAGAATATATGGCCTCCCCACTTCTGGTACTCGTGTCAAAAGAGACGGAAGCCCAGAAATCAAACATTAAGTGGCTCCATGGTGATGCAGATTCCACCAGATGAGTCCAAATAATTTAAAGCCTTGGAATGTCAGTATTTTCCTGGATATTAGGGTAACCGTCTGTTATTTTCATATGCCTCACAGATGGTCATGTCATGCCAAGGCTTACAAATGGTTTACAAGAGACATCAACAAAATACAAACAAACAAACCAAAAACGGGGTATTAGTAAAGCTGATTCAAAGATTGGTTTTAATGGGGTGCAGTAGAAAGAGACAAAGGCCCTGGCTTCATATTTTACCTCTGATGCTCATTGCTTGTGTGACTTTAGACAAATCATTTGGCCTCTTTTTTATTGCTTCGGTTTCTTCACCTGTATAGTGAGGATGGACTAGGTGGCTTTTGAGAACTCTCTTAGCTCTGTACCTATGATCCTAGGATCCCTTTGAATCCACCCCCACTTCTGGAGAACACGTGGTCTATCATGCTGAAGATGGATAAATACTCCAAACTCCACCCCTAATAGGAGGAGAGGGAAGGGAAAATAATGTGTCTACAGTTGTGGTTATTCCTCACATTTACACATAACTGGTGTAGTTACAAAGAATCTCAATGAATAAAGGGTGGGGAGGGAGGAAGGAGAAGCAACTTAGCAAAAGGAACCAAAACATCAGCCTCGTCTGACAGCTTATGCAAAGTTCCACATCCAGAATCCTCCCCCTCTAGAAAGAAAAGAGAGTGGCACGGTTTTTCATCTCTTTTGTGTGCCCAAGCTTGTTCATAGCTAAGGAGCCTATAGAAGATGTAAGGGCAACTAAGTGGCATAGTGGGCAAAGTGTTGGGCCTAGAGTCAAGAATTCTCATCTTCCCGAGTTCAAATCCAGCCTCAGACACTTAGTAGTTGTGTGACCCTGAGCAAGTCATTCAACCCTGTGAACCCTGTTTATTTATCTGTAAAATGAGCTACAGAAGGAACTGACAAACCATTCCAGTATCTCTGCCAAGAAAACCCCAAATGGAGTCACAAAGAGTCAAACACAACTGAAAATGATTCCCCCCCCCAAAAAAAATGAAGTTATAGAGTAAGAATAAAAAAAGATGGGTTGTTATTTTGTAAGAATAAGAACTAATGAATGGACAACCCAAGTATTGCACTGGCATCTTTGCAATATCAAGAGAAATCAAGAAAAGTCTCAGTGGCACACTGGGTATATGCTCTGTGGCTAAATTATGGGAGGACATAGGGGAGAGTCATGTAGGATAGGTAGGCATGAATGGGCTACAATCTGCATCATTGGCAGGAACGACAACATCTATAAGATCACTGATCACAATCCATTTCAGTATTTCTGTTTCAATCCCACTGCATATCTGAAACAGTTGATAACAATCCATCTCCATGAGGAGACACATCCTGGCCATCTTTCAGAAGGCCTTCACTACCTGTGGGCTTTCCTCTGTTCCCTTCTGCCTTTCCATGAGGCTGATTGCTTGGGCTGGCTTCTGAGGTTGCCATTCCTCAAGGTCATGCCTCGATCACCAATGCTCAGAGAAATCCTCTTAAACCACTCAAGATTCTGAGTTACCTCAAGGCTTCAGCAGTACTTCATAGATGAGAAACAGGAGAGAAGTTATGCATACTCCTCTACACACCTTATCCTCCAAAAGGAACAACTATCCAGGTTTGTGAAATTTGTATATTATGATATATTTGGAGAAAAGTCTAGCTTCATTAAAGACAATTCCATAGTGAAGCCAATTTTCTGTGCTAATGGAAAGAAGCAGTGAAAAGAGAAAATCTACGAACCATGAACAATCGCAGAGAATTTACATTTGCCTTTGAGATACAGTGAGCTACAGTGGCTGGAAAAAAAAAGAGATTCTAGGTCTAGGTTCAAATTCTGATTGACACTTAACATCTGTGTGACTTTGGACAAGTCATTTAACTTTTCTTGAACTTCAATTGTCTCATATATAAAGTGAGGAAGGTGGAGGATCTGACTTCTAAGTGCCCTTCCAGTTTGGAATCTATGAGCCTATGATTTCTTTGCAGGTCTGACAGGCTAAATGGAAGTTTGGCAACCATTCACAAAACTGTAGAATGTCGATTCAGAACAGACCTTGTCCAATCATTTCATTTTATGTATAGTAACAACAATAATAATGGCTAATGTTGACATACCATTTTATATTTAACAGAGTGTCTTCCTAGCTCATTGCATGCTTATAACAACTTTATTAGGTGGGCAGCATATGCATTATTATACCCATTTTTACTGATGAGGAAACTGAGACCCAGAGAAGTGATGATAAGACCAAGGCCACACATTTAGTCACTGGAAGAGCTCAGGCTCCAATCTAGACCCTCTGACTCAAGATGAAGTCCTCTTATCACACAGCTTGAGGCCAAGAGAAGTAATAGAGTTAACTTAAGGGAAGAAGACACTTAGTGACAGAAGTAGGACAAGAACCCAGGCATCCTGAATCCCAGTGTAGGATGTGACATAGAACATAATCCCCCAAAGTCATTCATACCAACCTATTTCTCGGCACTGACTTCATGCTACTGCCCTTCCTCACACACTCTTGTGCTCCATGTAAACTGACATGGCTGATAGCACCATATGTGTTATTCAGCTGCTTCAGGGTCTTGGCATGGGCTCTGCCTTGTGGACCCGGGCCCCTCCAGGCTGAACCCCAGAGCTCTCATTCTCCTTGTGAGTGCCCCATAATTACCTGGTATTGACAGTGTGTAGATCGTCTCTCTAACAGACAATAATGATAAAAGTTTTCATAGTGAGCTTTTGAAGGTTTTACAATTTTTTCTCCTGGCCTTGTTCCTGGCTCTCAGATTTCCAAACCATGTCACCAAGTGCCTTCGTCCTCCACTCTCTTCTCATCCTCTACTTTTGAGCTCTCTTCTGTGGGCAATCTTTCAGGGACTTTTTCTTTTTCATTTAAATTTGTATCCTCAATGCTTAACACAGTGACTAGTAAAAAGTAAATCTTTCCTTTCTTCCTTTCTTCCTTCTTTCCTTCCTGCTTCTTATTCCTTCGTTCCTTCCTGCTTTTTCCTCCTTACTTCTTTTGCTTCATTCCTTCCTCCTTTCCTTGCTTCTTTTCTTCATTCCTTCCTTCTTTCCTTGCTTTTCTTCCATCTTTTGTTCCTTCCTTCTTTCCTTCCTTCATTTTTCCTTCCTTCTTTCTTTATTTCCTTCCTTTACCTCCCTTCCTTCCTTCCTTGGGGTCATATTTGGTCATCATAGTTAAATAATGTTCAGTATGATGTTGATGTTGTTCCTTTCCTAAATCTGATGAATTATTCATTTCCTCTTCAGGTCATTGCAGTGTGCCATAGCAGAAAAAACACAGGTCTTAGGGTTCAAAAGGATCTGAGTCCTGTCTCTTTCATTTATCAGCTCTGTGACATAGAAAGACTCCTAAACTTCTGTAAGCTTCAATTTACTCATCTGTAAAATGGTCCCAATCATACGTTTACAATCTACCTCACAGGATGATCCATAGACAAGCATTTTGTGAGTCTTAAAGCTCTACAGAAATTGGAATGCTTTTTCTTCCAGCACTCCTGCCTTCATACTTAATAGCCACATGACCACGGACAGAGCACGGAGCCTTTCTGAACCTAAGCTTCCAAATCTGTAAAATGGGGAGAATGACACTCACATCCACTACTCCACAAGGGGTGTTCGGAGGCTCGAATGTATATAAAGTTCTTCAAAAACCCGAGAGCACTCTATAAATGTCAATTGCTGTCCTCTTTCTTCTTCTTTTTACTATTTCCCGGAGTTGTTTCACATCAAATGAAGTGTCTGATCTCTCTCTGCTCTTTGAGCATACATTTGACTTGGTATTTGCACATCTCAAATCTTGCCTCAAGCTATAGAAGGGAAATAAGCCTTCTGTGTGCTCATTAGAGAGTTCTCGTAATAATCAATATCTTAGAATAGATGGAGACATTTATTGTATATTAGAGGAAATATGTTCTCTAGACAGATGCCTTCCATGTTTGTTCCCTGATCACAAGAATTCTTTCTGTGGCTGCCTTTCCACACTGGTGGGAGAGTGTACCCCATGTGTTTGGGGAGTTGGAGGTGGGAATCTTTTCTTATTATTCTGCTTCCTATATTGTTTGGTGAAATGCCTTTTGTGAGACCCTGGGAAAGTTATTTCCCCTCTTGGAGCCTCATTTTCTTTGGACTCAGGTCTCTTTCAGCTCTAAATCAATTTTCCTATAATGCTATATTATGAGCTAATGTGTCCCCTAAGTATGGAAAACGAATGCAGCATTATGACTCATGGTTTTTGGGTGCATGCTGACCTAGTGAATTTCTTAGACCTGGTATAACTTTTCAGGAGGTCCATATGTAAGGTGTATATGTCTGTGTATGGGAAAGGGGGTAGTGATATAGCTAAGCCTTATGTGATGTATGGGAAGGGGCCACACTCATTTTCAAATTGGAAATCCCAACTCTCAGCATCTTGGAATTTATTGGGAGCCTACTGCCAGCCTCTTATTAATTACTCTTCTTTCCCTCTTTGTAAAGCTGGTACAAAAGTAAATGAGCCCTTCCTTTATTTATTTGCCTACTCAAGGAAATTTTGACAACAGTTCTTTCCTCTAAGAAAACCTTCCTGTAACATATCTCTGCTGTTTGATTGCTTTAAGTGAAATACTTGAAAATATGTCCTGAGGGATGGGACTGATCTGTATATGGAAGAAAACACACCCTAAAAAGTAGATATTGGAATTGGGACATAAACATAGTCTATTTAAAGTCATCTGATGAGGAGAAACAGGCATCTTTCTGTAAAAACAAAACTATGACGTCCTGGAGACTTCTTTTGTATGGCTACAGAAAGCACAAGAGTATTTATAAGTTAGAAAAAACATCCACAAATTACAATTTTCATGTAGGAAAGCCCAAAAATGCAGTGTAAACAACAAAATGGATCATATTTTCAGAAAACTGCTTAAGGAATTGGACTTCATTCAGCACAAATTTATTAAGGAACTTCTGTGTGCATCATGGCCCTGAACTAGGGGAGATTTAAAGGCTGAATCACACAAGGCCCCTGCCTTCATTGAGCTTACAGTTCAGTAAGGGGAAAAGGTTATATACTGACAATGGTCATGTCCAGGATCACATGATAAATGCATCAGAGAAGCACCAAAAAAGTGCAGTGTCAGGACTGTGCAGTGGCAAGGTCATTACTGGAGAATGCTTAATCCCAAGAATTGCTCCTGTGTATTGAATTATTTTTGTGTGTGAAGACAGACAGAGACATAAAGAGACACAGAGATACACATACAGAGAAATGGGGGGAGAAAGACAGAGAAAGGAATAGACACACACAGAAATAGGGGAGAGAGAGAGAGAGAGAGAGAGAGAGAGAGAGAGAGAGAGAGAGAGAGAGAGAGAGAAGGAGAGGGAGAAGCAAAACTCAAGTGGGTTGTTCTTTAAATAATACATAGATGGAAATAGGGAACCTTGTGACAGAATTCTATGTATATATAACATTATGTTGACTCAACTCCTGCAGTAGGGTTTCCCTGCCTTAAGGCAAAGGCTTCCAGACTAATAATAATTCAGGTTTATGGAGTACAAAGCACTTCCCTCAGAAGAAGGTCAGTGAACTTGACTAAATTTCAGGAACAGTGGAAAGAGCCCTGCTCAGAAGGGATAGGTCTGTGCCTCAGCCCTGGGATTTTGAACCTCTGTGACCCTGGGCATTTTCAGTGCCACATAGGGAAGAGCCCTGACTCTGGAGTTGGAGGACCTGGGTTCAAATTCCCAAATTTTGATCTCCTCCCACGAGGCCTTGGGCAGGTCTTTGAGCTGCCTCAGACTTTGTCATTTACAAAAGGAGGGAGCTGGCCCGGGTGGCTAGGAATATGCTTCCAGTTGTAGATGGTTGACCCTGTGCCATGGCTCTTAGGTCTTAATTTTGAGATTAAATATTTTTTTTATTCTGGAGATACATATTCTTTTTTTTCACCTCTACCTTTGACATGGTATTCCCTTTCCACTACTCCTTTTCTGGCTTTCTCTGTCTCTCTCCATTTCACTGTCTCTGTCTGTCTTTGTCTCTGTGTTTACTGTGTCTCCATATCTGTCTCTCTGTCTCCCTCTCTCTGTGTCTCTGTCTCTCTCTCTCTGTCTCTCTGTCTCTGTGTCTGTGTCTGTGTGTCTGTGTGTCTGTGTCTCTGTCTCTGTCTCTGTCTCTCTCTCTCTCTCTCTCTCTCTCTCTCTCTCTCTCTCTCTCTGTCTCTCTCTCTCTCTCTCTCTCTCTCTCTCTCTCTCTCTCTCTCTCTCTCTCTCTCTCCCCCTCTCTGTCTCTCTCTCCACTCATCAGCTCCCATGGGTTCACTGAGCATTTCTCTATAGATGACAATCTACATAGCCAGCCACAGTTTCTCCTCCTTCCAGCTTTAACCCAGCATCACCAACTGTCTATTTCACATTTCAGACTAGAAGTCCCAGTGATATCTTAAACTCAACATGTCTAAAAATGACTTCATTATCCCTCTCCATTCCCCCACCTCCAACCCTCTCCTTTTTAACCTTCCCTCTTTCTGCAGAAAGCATCACAGGCTCCTCCCTCTCCATAACTCCACATATCAAACAACTGCCAAATCTTTCGATTTTTACCTTAACAATACCTTTTGCACAGAGCCCCCTCTCTTTTCTCACATAATTACTGCCTTAGATCAGAGCCTCATTAACTCTCCCCTAGCTAATTACAGCAGCCTTCTCATTGGCCTTCCTGCCTCAAGCCTCCCCCCTGCCTCAGTCCATACTACATGCAGCTGCCAAATGAAGAGCTGACCATGTGATGCCCCTAGTCCTTCAACCTCAGTCCTTTCCTATTATCTCCAGAATAAAACAAAAATTCCTCTGTTCAGCTTTTAAAGCCCTCTGCAGCCTGGACCCCAAACTACTTTTGCAGCCTCCCTAAATATTTATCCATCTTCCAAAATCAGAGCTGCAGTCAAAGGGACCCTCTTTCTGTTCCTCATACAGGATTCACCATCTTCTGCCTCCACTGGCCCACCAGAATGGGTACAATTAGCTCTCTGCTATTCTCTGCCTCCTCTTCCTTCAAGGTGGAGATCAAATACCATCCTTTGCATGAAGTCTTTCCCATTCTCCTCCTCAAAAATGCCAGTGACCCTCCATCCCAAACTATCCTGAATTTAACTGCTTTGTGTATTGATAAACACACATATAAATATATACACACACATATATGTATATAGGATCTTTTTATATCTATTGTATGTATACATTTTTGTGTATGTACACACACACACACACACACACACACACACACACACACACACATATATATATATATATATGTATATATATATATACCCACTTACTATGCCTCTTCCCCACAATCCCCTCCTTCCAATTAGAATGGAAACTCATTGTAAGTAGTGATTGTTTCGGGTTTTTGTACTTACATCCCCATGGTCTAGTACAACGCTTGGCCTAACAAGTGCTTGCTGACTGACTGATGTTTAATGGTGAAATATCAATCCAGATAAGGGGATCCAGTGGATAGAGCACCAGGTCTGGAGTCAGGAAGACCTGTGTTCAAATCCAGTCTCAGATACTTATTGGCTGTGTGACCCTGGGCAAGTCACTTACCCTTCTTAGCCTCAGTATCTTCTGTAAGATGAAGGTTATAATAGCAGCTCTTGTAGGATTATTGTGAGGATCAAATGAGATATTTGTAAAGGCAGAGGATGGTGCCTGGCACATTGTAAGCACTATATAAATGCGAGCTATTTATTTATTATTGTTATTTTCATATATAAAAATTTTATCAGTAATTCCCCCAATTACTCTGCACTTAGTTTGCCTCTACATTTTTGCTATTTCAATCAGATTTGCTAAGAAGGCTTTTATGTAGATTTTCCTCCTGCCTCATTCTATAAACTCCTTAGGATTTAATCATAGAATCAAAGGGCAAGAACACCGTAGGCACCTTATCGCAGTCTTTCCAGACTTGTTTCACATAACTTCCCTTCACAGGTTGACACGAGAGTCTTGGTCATCTCTGGGCTGCCTCCCTACCTCAGCCTCCTATCTCCCTATCTGCATACCTTTACCTTTCCATGCCTGCGTTATCGTACCTCATCTCTGTAGAATCCTTAGCTTTCTTTAAGGCTCAGCTCAGCAGCCACCTTCCGGAGCTAGCCCCTACTGATACCCCAACGTGTTACTGGCCTCTTCTTTTTCAAAGGAAGAACTGACTTTCTCCCTATTAGAACTTAAGCTCTTTGAGGGCAGAGAATTATTATTGCATCATTGATTTCCTACCACATAGCACCTGTGCAAAACATGGGCTTAACAAAAGCTTTTCAAAAAGTATGAATAAGTAATTCTCTCCTGCTTTTGAAAAAGATGGACCCAATTCCCAGCTTTATCAGAAGTATATTGGCAGGCCTGTTTTTCCACAGCTGTGCCAGTTTTGAATTGTACCATCTTTATTATTATCTTTGACAGTTAGACTGATGTCAAATGGTATCTCAGAGTAGTCCTGATTTGCATTTCTGTGACCATTGGGGGTTTAAACCCTTTTTCATGTGGTTTCAGTAATGTGTTTATTCTTTAAGATCTGCTCATTTTCTTTGACCACTGATCATTTGGAGAAGAAGTCTTATCCTTATAAATATGCCAATTCTGTAAAGATTTTGCATACCAGATTTTTATTTGAAATGCTTATTGCAAAGATTTTCCAACAGTTTTTTCCTTTCATATTCTGTATGCAGAACTTTGTGTTGTGCAAAACTGAAATTTATCTATTTTGTCTCATATTTTCTTCTAAGTCATGAATGTTTAAATATTTTTCCCTTTGCATGTCTCTGAAAGATATAACTTCTATCACAATAAATTTCAATGTTTTAAAATTATTTAAAACTTCACTGCATTTGAAATTTATTTCAGTGCATGGCATGAGATAGATGCAAATCTATTAACACTTTTAATGAAACTATTATCCTCAAATTTTGCTTTCTATTAAAAGCACTTAGTCATTTTTCAGTCACATCTGATACTTCATGACCCCTTTTGGGGTTTCCTTGACAAAGATACTGGAGTGGCTTGCCATTTCCTTCTCCAGCTCATTTTACAGATGAGGAAACTGAGGCAAACAGGGTTAAGTGACTTGCCCAGGGTCACACAGCTAGTGAGTATCTGAGGCCAGGTTTGAACTCAGGTCTTTTTGACTCCAGGCCCAGAGCTCAATCCACTGAGCCACTTAGCTGCCGTTTTTCTCTCAATGATGCCATCTTATCCCTGTTTAGTGATCTTGAGTTTAAGGAGCCATAGCCTACTATATGAATTTGATTTTAAATCATGAATGTCTAATGTATTTCACAGGTCTATTTCTTTAAATAGCACCAGATGTTTTAAATAATTATTCCATCATAATAAAGTCTGAGATATAGTTGTGCAGGCATTCTTTTTTCTCCTCTCCCCTTTCACCAAGGGAGCATCCCTATTGGTTTTTTTATTATTATTTCATATGGTTTTTTGTCATTGGTTTTCTGATTCTTAGACTAATTTTGAAACACTGTGATCCTATCATACTATCTCAACCTAGGCATATACACTAAATTTTTCTCAAATCACCTTGGCAAACATGAATAGTCATCATAAAAATCATGTACTTCAGGGCAGCTAGGTGGCGCAGTGAGTAGACTGCTGGCCCTGGAGTCAGAAGGACCTGAGTTCAGATCCGACCTCAGACACAATGCACACACAAATAAAAACCTAGCCGTGTGACCTTGGACAAGTTACTTAACCCCAACTGCCCTCCAAAAAGCAAAAAACAAAAACAAAAACAAAAAAATCACGTACTTCCTGTTAATTTACAGATATTTAATGTGTCTGTCATTAAGAAATATTTATTAAGCACCTACTGTATACAAAGCGCTTTGCTAAACACTGGGGCTACAAAGAAAGACCCAGCTCACATTCTGATGGAGGAAACAACATGCAAACAACTGTTTATACAAGATACACACACACACACATGAAGTAAATTGGAGATAGTTTTAGAGGAAAGACACTGGGAGAAGACAGAAGTCTTCGTAAAGAAAGAAGGATTGGAGCTGAGTCTTGGGGGAAAACAGAGTATTTAAGAGGTGGAGCCTGGGAAGGAGAACAATCCAGTTGTGGAAGATCCCCAGCTCAAAAGGTCTGGAGTCAGGAGAGGGAGGATCATATATGAAGAAAAGCAGGGATCACAGAGCAGAGGAGTCTGGTAGGACGAGCTGCCAGGTGGAGGGGGCAGCTACGGGTGCCTGACCTGATTGTCCAGCCCCCGTAACCACAGAGCCAAGAGGTAGTTTAGGGGGTCTAGATATTGTTTTGCTAAATCCCCTGCCTATGTTTTCTGAGCTGTGGTGGAGACAGCACACATGCATTCAAAATGATGCCACAATTCCTATCCTAATACTGCAGACAAGCTTAATGAAATAAGCTAAAGAAAGTCATCTTATTTTCAGAGTAATGATGATAATAATAACTACAATTTATAATGATAACTGCAATTTATAACAGTAATGATTATTATAAACAGTAATGACAACAGCTAGCATTAAAACCGTGCTTTAACGTTTCTACAACGCTTTCCATGTGTTGTCCTTTGATGTTCAGAACAACCCTGAGAGGTAGATGCTATTATTATTCCCATTTTAGAGATGAGGAAACTGAGGCAGACAGAAGTTAAGTGACTTGTCCAGGATCATACAGCTAGTAAATGTCTGGGGCTCCATTCAAACTCAAGTCTTCTTAACTACAATTCAGAGCTGTGCCACCAGTTTCATTAAAAAAAAATAAAATGGTGGGGCAGCTAGGTGGTGCAGTGAATAGAGCACCGGCCCTAGAGTCAGGAGGACCTGAGTTCAAATCCAGCCTCAGACACTTAACACTTACTAGCCATATGACCTTGTGCAAGTCACTTAACCCCAATTGCCCCACCCTCCTCCCTCCAAAAAGCAAAAATAAATAAATAAAATGACCAGGAGATACAGATTCCCCCAGAAATGGACCCTCAAGGCAAAGACTGAACTATCCCTTCCTGTATTTATTTCCTACATATCTTGTCTATAACCTGTTTGTGCATACTTTTTGCTTGTTGTATCCCCTATTTGATTGTTAGTTCCTTGATGTCAGGGACTAGCTTTTCCCCTTTTTTGTGCCCCTAGAGCTTAGTATAGTGCCTGCACATAGTCGGCATTTAATAACTATTTATTGAATTAAATTGAATTCCTATGCCAAGTACCCCTTTAATGTAGGTGGGCATGTCTTTTTCTTCCTGGGAAGTCCTGGCAATTAAGCGACAAGCTGCCAGGAAGAACTAAGGTGCACAGTAGGAGAGAGCAGTTACTCAATCTGTAGTTGTCCCAATTTCCTATCTAAGTCTCAGCGGGAACATATTAACACCAAAATGATAATGGCTGGACATTCTATCTATTTAAGTCATCTGTCTGCCCCACTTTGGTGGAACAGAGAACAAACAACTTTATTTGGTTCTTGGATCTCAGTCCTAACACTACTGCTACTAGCCATGAGATCCTAAGCAAGTCCCTTCCACCTCAGTGTCCTTATTTGTAAAATGGGAATAAAAATATTTGTATTACCTTTTGTTCAACATGGTAGGGAATAGAACTCCATGCAAACTCCCAAATAATATTTAAAAGTCAGGGATCATTCTTTATCAATACTGGTGAGAAAGAGTATGATACAATGGAAAATGGGTTGGATTTGGTGTCAGTCTGGGTCCTGGAACCTCACCTCAATGATGGCCTGTGTGAGTGTGGGGAAGTCATTTAACCACTCTGGCTTCTGTTTACTGCTCTGCAAAATGATGGGCATGGGCTAGATGGCTTCTTCAGACCCTCCTAGCCCTACCTCTGTGACCTTCAAGAAGAAATTATCTCCTTTGCATCCAGTGGCAGGTCAGGTGAATCACAGAACAACAGTTGGACAGGATCTCAGCAGAAAACACGTCTCCACCAATAATCTCTGGCATCTTTGACTACTTGGTACAGTGCAGAAAGAGAACCTATTCTGGAGTCAGAGAATTTGGGTTCAAATCCTACTGAAATATGTGACCTTGGACAAGTCACTTTACATAGGCCTTAGTTCCCTCAAAAAATGAAGAATTTGTACCAGAGGTTTTGTAGCCTCTCTTCTAAAACTAGACCTATGATCCTATGGAAATTCTTCAAATATTGGCTAGTGAGCGATATTTTCTAACTCTACGTTTTTCTTTTTTTCCCTTTCCTTTTCCCCTATGTGAGGTGGCTAGACAGCCTCAGTTTTGACCTCTTGTTAAGGTGTCAGTGTTGCCAACTATTTTCCAGCTCTACCTCCCCTCTCACTGGCATTCAATTTATTGTGGTGACCCAGAAGCTCATCCCCTTGCTTGTTTTATGTAGAGAAACTCGGACTTCACTATAGAGAAGATAACTGACATCCAGAATCCATCCCTTTGATGAGGGCAAGGTCAAAGCTCTGACATAAGTAGAATCACTCAAGACAAGACAAAAGTTTTCCACATAGCCTTTGCTTCTAAAATGCTGAAATAAGCTTTTATATTAATTAGTATCATCCCAATTTCAATGAATATAAAGTGTTGATACTTGAGAATTTGTAACCCCCCAAAGTATTTATTAACTAGAAAATCACAGCCCTGGAAAATAATTATGCCAAACCACTGTACTATAACAAAACCCAATTACTTATCCAATTATACATTAAAGTATCACATTGTCAAGCCCATTGCCAAAGAAGTCTATGAAATTTTGCCAGCATCGCAATTTGGATCAGACATTAGCCAGCTGACTGTTAATATGACTATCCCTTAGAGTAACCACCATGTCTTATAATACCCTTACTAACAGAAGTCTGTATTTCAGACTCACTGTAGCATATCATAAACTGTCAAAAGTTTGCAGTAATTGGTCAGAGATTGAAGTTTCAAGTTGTCTGTTAGAAAGCTTGTTAGGGACAGCTCAGCAAACAACAACTAATCATTTTTGCTTTCTCTTAACCTGACTTAAAGAAAAAGATCAAAGAAATCACTTTGAGTTTGTGTAACAATGGAGAACCATCACCTGAAATCTACATATAACAAAAATGAAGGATATACAGGAGACTCCAATCTGCAAGGCTGGGTACCTATCAATGTATGATTTGGAATATTTTTATTTAGTGATATTAAGCAAAACATCAGATGAAACAGACAGAATAGCATGTATAGACCTGTTACATAGTTGATGCTTGAGTTGTTTGCTGTTGAGGAACATGAGGAATGGAGTAGAATGAAAACATATATTCTAAGACACATTGCTAATGGGATTATTTATGAGATCAGTAAAATTTAATCAAAGAGATGTCTTTCCTAATATTTACAATGGTTCTGCATTGTAAGGACCAATGGGTATGCTCATTATAATCTTTACCAGAAAAAATAAAATATGTGAATTTTGAAACAGTTATTAAGTAAAATTTAAAAGGGCCCTTCAATAAACTTGAATATCCAGGGCTATCTTTCAAAACAGGGTCTCATTAATGAAATCTAAGTAAAGTTTGTTCAGCTTGGAAGTAGAGAACAGATCCAGTCACCCAAAAGGAAGCTGGAAGTCAAGTTCCATCAGACTGCAAAGATATTTATGTGAACAGATCCCAGTATTGTCAGTTCTTCTGTAACACTTTGAGAAGGTAAATTTGTTCCAATGTGATTGATATATTAGAGAATAATTGGAGCATAACAAGAAAACTGGGGCATAACTCAGAAAACTGTACTACTTTATAATAATTCACAAGCTAAAACACTATGGATACCCACATCCACAAACAAATGTCAGGACTCTTTTAGGGTTAAAATGCCATATTTATTATCTATCTTCTGAGGCAATAGGAGCTATGGCCAAGGGAGGACTGGTCCCTGTCTAAGCATCCAAGTACTGCTCCAACCTTCTGCCATGGCCTCAGTGTCCTGGACTTGCTGCCCACTGAGGCTGCCAACTTTTCAGCCTGCAACCCACTGGGACCTGGGTGAAGGCTGAGTAGCCACTGAAGCTATGGATGGTACATAGTTCTTTATCATTTAACATGTATAAACCCGTGCTACTGCTTTTATTAAGCATATATATATATGTGTGTATGTATATATACATATATATGTTATGTGTTACTGAGGAAGTAATCCCATTTTCCCTATGTATCTTGTGGTTTTTATTGTGTATTATTACATATCTCAGTGATCCATTTTTTTTTTTAAAGCAATTGGGGTTAAGTAACTTGCTCAAGGTTACACAGCTAGTCATTTGATTTATGCGTGGGTGCTCATTTTCTGAGGCCAGATCTGATCTCGGGTCATCCAAACTCCGAGGCCGGCGCTCTTACTCACTGCGCCACCTAGCCGCCCCTTTAGGGCAATTGGGGTTAAGTAACTTGCCCAAGGTTACACGGCTAGGTTTTTGTTTGTGCGGATTAGGTGTCGGAGGCCGGCTCCAAACTCAGGTCCTTCTGATACCAGGGCCAGCGCTCTATTCACTGCGCCACCTAGCTGCCCCTTCAGTGATCCATTTTTATTTGAAGTTGGCACCATTGGAATGCTAGCTAGGTGGCACAATGGATAGAGTGTTAGCTCTGGAGTCAGGATGACCTGAGATGAAATCTGATCTCAGATACTTATTAGCTGTGTGACCCTGGGTAAGTCACTTCACCTTGTTTGCCTCAGTTCCTTATCTATAAAATTAACTAAAGAAGGAAATGGCCGGGAGCAGCTAGGTGGCGCGGTGAGTAGAGCACTGACCCTGGAGTCATAAGGACCTGAGTTCGGATCCGGCCTCAGACACTTAACACACACAAACTAAAACCTAGCTATGTGACCTTGGGCAAGTTATTTAACCCCAACTGCCCTCCAAAAAGAAAAAAAAAAAGAAGGAAATGGCAAACCGCTCACTCTGAAGAAAATCCCAAATGGGGTCATGGAGAGTTGGACATGACTGAAATGACTCCACAGCAATACCATTGGTATACTGGACTAACAACAAATAATTCTGTACCACTGATATAGTCTCTAGCCTTACAATATAGTCTTTGTAGCTAACATATCTGAGTAGGTGCTAATCACAGTGTAGGTCTATATTGAGAGAAGAGCTTTGCCTGAAATCTTCCAAGTTGATTTTCCCATTATTGAGGTGGCCATTACCCTCTCCCTTCCAATTCTAAACCACTGGGCCCCTTCTGATGTCACATCCCACTCTGCACCTGCACAGTGCTCTGCACATCATAAGTGTTCAGTAAAGAAGTGAACAATTAATCTGCATCCCTTTGCCCTGGATCTTGAGAAGAAATGGAGGGGCAGGATAGGCTTTGTAGCAGACCTCAACAAAGACACTGTGCCAACTTTTGGCATTTTGCACAGAGAACAATGGGAAGAAGCAAGCACAAAGGAAAGCAGATAGACACCTCTTTCTGATCTATTGCATTGCTTTATGGCAGACAAAAAGGCATGATTTGTGAGCCAGATAATCAAACAGGGATTTTAAAGGGACCATTCGAAATGTTGCCTAACCAGGGACGCCTTTCAGCAAAGATTTTCATCAGCAAAACCCAACTGATAACTGTCACTGCTTTTTATTAGCATATTGTTCGAGGATGCAGTGATCAGCAGAAAACTAGAGAACAGATCCAATTACCCACCAGGATGTTGGTGCACAGAGCCATGCCAAAATCTATGGAATTGGGATGTGTTTCATAAGCCCTATTGAAAGTCATGTGATTGCATCAGGAAGGAGAAAGCCATGTAGCATCACTGGCGGACGAGCGTGAAAGTCACACTATCCTAGCATCATTCTGCTGGGCTGGCTACTTGCAGGGCAATACCTCCCATATATAGGGTGCTTTAAGAAAGACAAAGCATTCCCTTCCCTCACCAACCCATGAGCTAGATTTTATAGGCATTATCCTGCCCATTTTGCAGATGAGGAATCTGAGACTCAGAGTGGCCAAGTGTCTTGCTCACGGTTGTGTGATTAGTAAAGGTCTGAGCCTGGATTTCAACCCAGGGCCCCTCAAACCAAGAAGGTGACTTTGTTTTAGCTGAATCTACACATGCAGACGGAGTACTCATGAGCTGAAGCAACTGAAAACCAAATAGACAAAATAAAAATGAAAAAAATGAACAATAGCACGTGGTCAATTACAACCACAACAATAAGGGTCTTTTCAGTGATGAGCATGAAATGAATGTCAATTGTTACATGAACTCAATTAATGGTGGATATTTATAAAGTGCTTACAACAACGTTTTCAAAGTGAATTATATGTCCAATGTCATTTTTAGAACAACTATATGAGGCAAATAGGGATAGAGATTGAACCTGAGCTTTTGCTATCATAGGATACTCTTGGGCAAGGAAAAGTCCTCCACTAAAGCAGCTCAGTCCCTTCTCAGCAACCCGCATAGTCTTAGACAGCTGCCTAGAGCCTTGATGTGTTCATTGATTTTCCCAGGAGCGTGTTGTGTCATTACCCCATTTTACAGATGAGAAAAGTGAGGCTGAGAGATTAAGAGCTTTGCCCAGGTTTTCATTGCTATTTAGGTGTCAGCAGTAGGATTTGAATTCAGATCTTCCTGACTCCAAGTCCAACTCTCTCCATGGCTCTAGCTGCCCCAGTATATCCATAGGTACAATGGGAGATTAAGTGTTGGTAGATCATCCCAGTATCTGAAATTACTGATCTCCATAACAGACAATTTTCTTCACAATCCACTTCAAAGAGTAGGAAAGTGTAGGCTCTCTTTTCTGTTTGACAGTAAGAAAACTGAATCCCAAGATGGATGAATGACTCACCCAAGGCTAGTGACAGAACCAAGTTAGTGATTCTAACCAGGGTAAGAATCCAAGGCTCTTGGCTCTCAGCTCAGAACTCTGCCCTTTTCCTTCCCCCACTCCAGACTTATTTATCTATGGGGGACTATCTTATATATATGGTTCTGTGTTCTTAATAGCAGAGATATGAAAGAAAGTCCCAGAGAGAATTCTAAACTCGACATTGCTGTCTTTTCTAACTGGGAGCATCCATAGGATGTTGAGGAAAAGAAACCAGAAAGATCACCTGGAGGCAAGGCCCAAGATCCTGCCTATTACATCTCTAGGCCTGAGGAATTCTTTCCATGCTAATCCCTAAGCAAGGCAGCCCCTCGAAAACTCATCTTCTTTATTGCTTTTTCAATGGAAAAGAGATTGGGGTGTTCCCATAAGACTGGAGCCTTCAGCTAGTTCGGTTTTTGCCAGTCTTCTGTTTAAAAACAAACAAACATGCTTACCCAAAGGAAAATGAAACTCCTTCTGGGAAGACATTTCATGAAGGTACAAACTTCTGAGAAGGGAACACTTATTCAAAATGCAATTTGCTTGACTGGTCATGTGCAGGAAGCCCTTTCGTCTTGTGTGCTTCAGATATTAGTGTTTGGGAAAGATCATTCTCCTGTAATCCTGATGTGATGTCAGCATGTGGTGCTGAGCCCTATGAAGGGAGCCAGCATATGGGCCCCCTGAATCTCCCAAGCCTTTTGTTTCACATTCAGCCTTGCCTTAATGATTCTGCCTCTTTCCGAAAGCACCTTACAGTGGCTTCTGAGCCCCAGCAGCTGTAAGAAAATTGACACACAGGTGGTGTCTTCATGATTTAGAACGGCAAGTGATGCTTGCAATTATCTGATTTGAGCTGAACAATACTGGTAGATTCAATGGATAATTTCAGTTTTTGTTTCCCCATTAGATAAACATCACATGACCATTTTAGTCTGCATGGTGTAGTGGTTCAGTCATTTCCTCCACATGCGACCTAAAAGTCAAAGTTGTCCAAAGCAGATAATAAGGAAATAGAACCCATTGTAGGCATGATGAATTTAACACTAATCCAACCTCTATGGATCCATTTGGGATTATCAGCCTAATATGTATCTCCCTATGGATAGAGCATGACCATTTCCAAATTGCCTATTTCTAAATGTCATTTTGTCATTTTCTAAGTCTCTCTCACTCATAAAGAGCAGGCCCAAATAAAAATAAAAATTTAAAAGACATGTTGGGGAAAAGTAAATCTGGTGCATAGATTTAGATAGATGTACATGGTACAAAGGCATATTGGTGCGCTGTAAGGAATGATGGTTATGAAAAATTTGGAGAGGTCATAAATGAATTGGTGCAGAGCAAAGTAAGCAGAACCAGGAAAATAATCAACATAACAACTACAACAATGAATTTTTAAAAAGACAAAAAAAACCCCAACCCCCCAACAACAACAGAAAATACAACACCGTTCTCTGTGAGAGAGCGGAAAAATCAGGATCTCTTGAATCAGAGCACTGCCCCCACATGGGCATTCATCTCCACCAATGAGTCCCATTATTCATATCCACCAATGAAAAGAGAGTCCCATACTATTGGATTTTGGGACAGAAGTTACAAAGAGTTCTGCACTTGGGTTTAGAAAGTCATCTTCACAAGTATTAGATGTTAGCAGTATTGTTGGATAGTCAATGGTCTGAGAAAAAGATCTGGGGGTTTTGATGGACCTTCACCAACTCAATACAAATCACCCACATAATATGGAATTCACAGAAGCTAATAGAATCATAAGCTTTGTTAAGAGAAGCATGGCTTCTAGGAATAAGAAGTTGAAAGGGCCATGATACTGTGACCTACTTATACCAAATATGGACTCAGTACAGGATGTCAGAGTTTAAAAGGACATTAAAAAGTATATCCTAAGAATGGGGAAGACCCTCTAGCCCATGAGAAATGACGATGCTCTGAAAGAACTGAAACTGTTTAATAGGGAAAATAAAAGACTAGGTGGAACAGAGAGCCGTTTTCAATTATGTGAAAGAAAGGTTAGACTTGATTGCCTTGGCTTCAGAAAGCAGAGCCAAGAGAAAAGGATAGAAACTGCAAATAGGAGAATTTCAGCTTGCTGTCAGTCAAAATTTCCTGTTCCTGCTCTCCAAAGGCAGAGTGGATGTCCTCATCATGCAATAAATTCTCCTTTATTTGAAATTTTCAAGCAAGAACTAGATAACCATGTAAGGTGCTATTTTTAGAGATGGGAGAAACCTTTGGGTTCACCTAGTTCAGTGTCTCATTTTTAAGTTAAGAAATCAGAGGTTTAGAGAAGGTAAGGGCTTTGTCCAACGTCCCACAGGTAGTCAATGGCAGAACCAGGATTTAAAATCTAGGTTGTTTAATGTGAAATTCAGAATTCTTTTCCATTCTACCATGCCATTTCTTTCTCATCAGGAATGTCATAGTGGGCATTTGGGAGGCGTCTGGGACATGGGTTGCACTAGACTGTTCCTAAGGTCCTTTCCAAATCTAAAATTCTCCAATTCTGTAATATTCCATGGTTACCAGTGCAACCCTCCGGCTGCCCATCTGTTATCCTTCATTCTCGCTGCCTGATTGGTCCATTCCTTTTTTTTTTGGATCATATGTTTCCCGAATGATGTGTTACAAGTCCCTTCCTACATGCCAGTCATCATTGGTAATATGCCACAGCTTATTTATGGCTAGCATACATCTTTCCTTTGCCATTTGGGTGACAAGCAATTTAAATTACTTGAAGGTCTGGGTGTTCTGGGGTTTTCAGAGATATAGCATTTTTTAGAACAACAGTAGTGTTAAGAACTCAAAATGTGGGTTTTAGCACCACAAAATTTTCCATTGGTAGAGATAGCAATCATGATGCATCTCTTACTCAAGGGGTGCCATTAGGTTCAAAAGTTTAAAATCTCCACCTTACAGATGGGGAAAATGAATCACAAGGAAAATAAATGACTTTCTGAAAATCAAGAAGAAGTTTGGAGAATAGAATACAGGTCTTCTGGCTCCTGGCCTTTGTCTCTCTTGTTTCTCAATAAAAACAAATAGCTCCTAATTGTATTATTTTGTCTCAACATTCTGGTGATTGAAAATTGCTTTTGCACCTCCTACTGATATACTATGAAATACGTAACAGCATAGTCATTTGATTGTAGGAACAACTGTCCCCTAGTACCCTCTAAAGAACTGAGCCTTGTAGGAATCCCTGGAACAAATTATGAGACACCCTTTTCAAAATGGCCCTCTCTGTTTCATTTAAAAATGTTCCTTAATGAAGATATAAAGCCTCACAGGCAGCAGAACACTCTAAGCTCATCCATCCACGTCAATAGATCTCTGTCAAAGAAGAAATTCAAACCTTTTCTTAAAGGCTCACTTAAATGTAACAACAATGTGATTATGACGTTGTGAACTTGATGTTCATTTCACCTGTCTTATAGAAAGGACCCTAATCTGGAAATCCACAATGACAGCAAGGATGAGAAATAGACTGGGAAGAAAAAAACAGATGGCAAAGCAATGAAACATTAAATCCAATTCCAATACCTGAGCAATACCATGAATATTTCACAGAAGCATGAGACTTGATAAGAATACATCCCAACCTTTTCTAGGATCTTACCAAACACCTAACCTAATCCCTGATGCTGACCAGCTTCAGGTGTACTGTTAAAAGAGCAAGTTTGAGGTTTCTTTAGTGGGAGAAATACAATTTTTTGAGCCCCTGGCACATATCTTTAAAAAATTACTTGTCCCAACATTCTAATTAGAACCTGGTAATGTGAATGTCATTGACTATATCTTAATGGATGGAAAAACAACTCTTTACTATCCCTCTTGTCCAGGTGTTATTCTGGGTTGTCTTTTTAGGATAAATTGCCAAAAATATTATATAATCACCTATTGAAATTGTAATGGCAAGCAAAGAAGCACTTAACACCTTGTTTCCTCTCTTTAATTGTTTAGCGCCTTATTTCAAAAATAGTTCAAGTTTCTTTTAACTCTTGCCCATGAGTATATTGAGTCTTCATTAAGAAACAGAACTTGTGAACCCCTGTTGCTGATGCAACAGGAAGGGGAGGAACAGGGAAGCATTAATAACCATATATAAGGAGAAGCCCAAGCTGGGAAAGAGCAGAACTGAAAAGAGTGCACTTGTGGTGGAAGGATTGAGAAGGGGAACTTTGTGGTGGCCAGGCATTCTGTTTGTCTCTTCTGTCTGTATTGATTTTTGTTTGTGAAACTTTGTACAGAAGCCCTGGGACCTTACTGGAAGTCCTGAAGGAGAATTTTCTTGTTGTCTGTTTACAGAAGTCCTGGAGGAGGGATTCTGAGGTCCTGGGACTGTTCTAAGATTTGTGTTGAGTTCTCAGACCTAGTTTGTGTGTCTGTGTTGATTTCACAAGCAGATATTAATGTAATTGATGATGGTGCCAGCAATGTGCATGAATGCTGTTTTGGCTCTGTTAAGCTTTATCTTCCCAGAAACAGAAACAGTGAAGGACTAGAGATGGACTGGACACCTTGAGCTTCATTATGGAACTGGACAAGGAACTGGATGGGGACCTGGACGAGGAGCTAGATGAGGAGCTGAGAATTGTCTATGTTAGAACCCAGGTGACAGCTGGGTAGATTCAGGTAGGAGCTGGATCCATGGAAGAGGAACCATGGAATTTGGGAGCCAGCCTCTAGTCAAGATGAAAAATACCTCTCCTTGGGTACTTGATATTGACTGAGAAGATCATGATTTACTGTGGCCTAGGGGTAGAGAATTTTGACCTTTGTACTTTGTGTCCCTAAAGGAGGCTTGCTCCTAAAGGATGAATGAATTATAGACTTACTGAATGATATTTTTTGTTTAAAACTATGTGGCCACTTTGGTGAAAATTATATGGCCACTTCAGTGATAAGCTATTAAGTCATAACACTGTGAACGTTATACTTTGGTTTCTCTCAATGTTTTGTCTTAGTTTATTACTTAATAAATGGAGAGTTCACTATACTATGTACTTAGAACATTGAAGCAGCAGTCCTCTTGAAAGCTGCTTATGTTTGGCTTTAAAAAAATTTCAAAGGAATAAAATATGTGTAATATATTTAATTATATACCATTTAGTCATATTTGTCTTATTGTCATATTAGTTCAGGTCATGAAGACTCGTACTTATAAATTGGCATTTATAGAATGGTAGCATGGTAATGTGGATAGAGAGTATGTCTTTTTGTCAGGAAGGTATGGGTTCAAATGTTGCCTCTGACAAATACTAACTATGGGATCCTGGGAAAGTCATTGAATAGTTCTCAATATCCCAGACAGTCAACAAGTATTTATTAAGAACTCACTATAAGCAGGGTGGGGGAAGGGTAAGGGGGCAAGGCTAGGTGGCAAGCTGGGTGGCATAGTGGATAGACCACAAGGCCTGAAGGCAGGAAGACATCTTTCTGTGAAGATGAATCTTACTAACTGTGAGACCCTGGGCAAGTCATTTAATTCCACTTGCCTCACTTTCCTCATTTGTAAAATGAGCTGGGGAAGGAAATGGCAAAGCACTCCCTGTATCTTTGCCAAGAAAACCCCAAATGGTGTCACAAAGAGTTGGATGTGACTGAAAATAACTCAATCACAAGCACAACATTCCAGGGACTGTGCTAAGTGCTGGAAATTCAAAGAAAGGGGGAAAAAATAACCTTTCCTTACTTTTGGGAGATAGGGTGTGTTGAAGGGAATTGTACTTGAATTAGTTTTTATTCTTCCCTCTCACCCTCTGAAGGTGGGTACAACACTACACAGATCTAGGTACATAAATGGTAGCTAGTGAAAATGATGGGAGCCAGATTATAAGAGACAGAAGAGTGAGTAGATGGTAACAGTATTAAGTGCAGAACTTGACAGTAGAATGTAAGCTTCTTGAAGGAAGGGACCTTTTTTGCTTACTTTGTATCTCTAGTACCTAGTAAAATGCTTTGTACGTAGTAAACAATAAATGTTTGCTGACTGACTTACTGAGTGATTGACTGATTGACAAAGTAGAGATGGGATGATATCAGAGGATCATAAATGGGGATTTGAAAGGTCTTCTCCAACTCCTGACATTTTATAGATAAAAAGACTAATGCACAGAGAGTCCAAGTGATGTTAATTCAGGGCTAATAAGTAGATTAGATAGCATGGTCAAAGCAAGGGTTTTTGAAGATATTGCTGAACAAATTAGTGTGAGAGGGAAAGGAACCAGTAGAATGAGCTTGAGAAAGAGAGGATGGGATTGAGGCAAAGGTAAAGGAATTATCCTTAGGAAAGAGGGGAAGATACTATACTTTGAGTTTGGAAAAACCCATTCCTCAAAACAGCAAGGAGTCAAGGATATTTTAGAAATGTATCTGGAGCCAATGGAAAACATGGAACATGAGTTCAATGACAGTCAGAACCACATGGAAGAGTAAGGAGATCTTTGGTCAGGTATGTGAACCCAATACTGAGGCAAAGGTAAACTGTGCCAGAAGGTCCTCCTGTTTCATGCATAGAGTTCTGATCTTAGAGTAGGAATGGTCCCTGTGTCATAGTTATGTCCTGGGAAATAATCACAGCTGGTTAGGTGTAAGAATACAATACCACAAGCAGGTGAGTTCTGATAGATAGCAGCTAAAGTGAGATTTGAGAAGTATGAAAGTGGTGTGGGAGAAAAGATATTGTGCAGGTGTGGAGAGAAGAGAGACTAGAGATAGAGAAACCTTCTTGGAAACCATTGAAATAACTTAGGTGGGTGAGGGGGAGAAATAGGAACGGAATTAGGGTGATCAAAATGGGAATATAAAGGAAGGAGCAGAGGGTAGAGACTTCTCAAAAGATGGAACACCAGAACATGGGAGTCCCACACAAGATTTGATGAAAAGGGGCAAAACAAATATAACTTCAAGGTTTTGACACTAGGTGGTTGAAGAAATGGTGGAGTCATTGATATTAGGGAAATTGAGAAGGTAGACTGGTTTTGGAGAGCAATTTAATCAGCTCAGTTTGGGAAATCTTGAGTATGGGTTGTTCACAAGTGGAATCATTGACAGTTACATTCTCAGGAAGTCTTACTTTCCCCATTGAAATTCTTTTCAGTTTCTGATGACTCCAGCTCTTCCTCTAGTGTGACCCCTAGAAAGAATGGGTGGCTCACATAGTTCAGACCAACTTTCTTCCTGCTGAATACTGATAATGGAAAGTCAGAGAAGCAGTTGATTATTTCATTTGTCACATACACATTGCTGACACTTGAGGTAGAAAAGGCAAATGCTCAGGAACCTTGTGGGTTCCTTAGGGAGACACTTTCTATTTGAAATGGGAACTAAATGTCCCTATATTTTATTTTCTATTTCATCAACCAAGGTTTAGGGAGTGACAACATGACATTTATCCTTTCTCAGAATGAATTTTGGGGACTGTGGATTTTGTTCATGTATTCTAAACCAAAAGTTAAATAAGTTTTCCAGCTTTCTTTTTTTATTTCCTACTTTATCACTCAACCCAAGGTAAGGGAAACATTCTAAAATAATATTAACAATAATAATTATAACAACAACTAGCATTTATATAGTACTTTAAGGTTTACAAGGCACTTTATATAAATTATCTTACTATCCTTACAACAAGCCTGTAATGTTGATGATATTCATATGCCCATTTTATAAAAGAGGAAACCAAGACTGAGGGAGGTGAAATAACTTGGCCATGGTCACACAGCCAGTAAGTATTTGAGATGGGAGTTGAACTCAGATCTTCCTGACTTTAAGTCTAGCAATCCTTCCATGGCATTCTGAGGGAGTATTGTGTTTCTTTAAGGGGAAAAATTTTTCAAACCTTCAACAAACATCACTTTCTACAATGTTAAGAGGGTTTGAAATTAATTGATTAGAATGATAAGTATGAACAAGATCCCCATGTAAACATTTCTTTCCTCTTTCAACCTTAAAGATCACAGTGTAGGCAGAAGGAAGTTTCTTTCCTTGTGAAATCCCAGCTTCTGCTAAGCAAACCCCTGGAAGGACTCTTAAATAATGGAATCAGATGCACAAAAGCTTGGGAGTTATTAACTGGATACCAGACAATGATTCAGTCCTTGCCCAAAGCTTCCCTTAAGATCTATTTTCAGTATGATGCTTCACACAGGATGATGTTTTTAATTAAAAGAGCTCTAGAGTCTTATGTCTATGAAATACTCTTCTAAACACTTTATATACCCATAAACTTACTCATGTTCTATTCCCTAGGTGAAAGGAATACTGTTTGGTAGTTTTGATAAACAAACAGCAGTAATCAATGAATAAGTGTGTGTGTGTGTGTATGTGTGTCTGTGTATGTCTGTGTGTGTGTATGTTCATGACTCCCATTAGGACCTTCCTCATAACACATCCTTGGAAAAGGACCATCTCAGGCTTCCTTGTGCATACTGAGAATGGTTACTGAACATGGCCTAAAAGCATAGAGAGAGAGAAATGCATAAATGGGTGTATAAAAATAGGGACTGCACCTAAGATTTCATTTCTATACAGATCTCTAAGATGAGGAATATACCTCTACTAATGAGTTTGTCGAGGAAGAATATAGACAGAGGAGATGGCCAGTGATGAGTCCCAGTGAGGTAGAACCACACAAGGGAAAGACCCCTTGAAACATGTAAATGAAATAGAGAGGAAGTCAGAGATGTATAAATTGAATTCAGTGAGAATAATGCCGTAGAAGTCAAATATACTCAAACCCATCCAATTGCTCTTTTCCAAAGTAGTATCGATTTTATCAACAATATCCAAAGTAGTATCAACAATAACTCATTCAAAACATCCCATAACTAATAAGATGTAGACTGAGGAGGAACCTTGGAGGTCATTTAGTCTATCACCTTGTATTTATGAAGCACCTACTTCATGCTGTGCACACTGATATACACTGATATGAAATGGGCAGCTAAGTGGCACAGAGGATAGATCACCAGGCCTGGAGTCAGAAAAACTCACCTCTATGAGTTAAAATCTGGTCCCAGACATTTACTAGTCATCTGACCCTGAGCAAATCACTTAACCCTGTTTGCCTCAGTTTCCTCATTTGTAAAATGAGCTGGGGAAGGAAATGGCAAACACTCCAGTATCTTTGCCAAGAAAACCCCAAATGAGGTCATGAAGGGTTGGACATGACTGAAACAACTCAACAACAACAACTAATAAGGATATGATGTATTTCCTACTCTCAGGAGCTGATATTCTACTGAGGGCAATAACACAGACTCTGGCAAATCAATTCAGGATATTTACAGACACTACCACCAACAACTCATGCTGGTACAGAACTTTAAAGTTTACAAAGACCATTAAAAAAATTAGCTCATTTGATTCCCCCCAACAACCCTGTGATGAAGGTGCTATTGTCATGCCCATTTTACAGATGAGGAAACTGAAGCCCAGAAAATTTGTTACTATAAAGTAAAGAAAAAAAGTAATTTTCTTGGGGGCAAAGCATTAGCCATGAGGGGAATCATGAAAGGCCTATTGTGGGAGATAGAATTTTGAGTTGGGACCAGACAGAAGGTAAGGCTATAAGAGAAAGGGTTAAATAGAGATAGAGGATTCCAGTATGAAGTGCATCCAGACACATTTTACCACACTCACTACTAACGATGTGTACTCTCGTCAGCAGAACAATGGACAGAGGCAAACCTAGAGCTGTTTACTTCTTGAAAAGGGCATGGCATACAAACTGGCAAATCCCATGCTTTTCTGTTCATCTCCCATTCATATGGACTCTTGGTCAATTGGATGGCTATGGCTATTGGAATGGAGACCATGGATCCAATTTCCTTGTTCAGATCCTCAACTGCTCTTAACTTATTATTCAGGGTCTGAATACAAGATGCCAAAATTAAATTTGAACAACTACACTGGTCTTTTGGTCCTTTAGAGTGAACTAGAGGGTTTATGGCAATTCTGCTTTTTCTAATAGTTGTTTTGGCAATATACAAATGTCTCCAACCCACCTGTTTCCAAAATGAAGGGGCTGAACTGAATGACTCTGAGTCTTGTCTAACCCTGAACTCTAGTGATTTTACAAGCCTCATCTGCTCACAAAATGTCATGGATTTTGGACCTGATTTTTAGCCAAGAAACAAATACTGAGAAAATTAACTCTTCCTCCACTTGCTTTAACAATAATCAGGCAACACAGACTCCCTTTATTGAATCAGCTATTAAACAACCTGAACTCCTCAGTGATCAGGAAGAAACAGCTTAATCTGATAAAACATAAAGCAATCAGAATCATAACATTTCTAGATCGTAGTTCTATTTTTGAAAGTATTCTAGAGGCAGTGAGAGACATTGTGTTGGGGGACATAAAGGCTAGGGTCAGAACCATAAGAACCTGTGTTCAAATCTTGTCCCTGATACATACTGGCTGTGTGAGCCAGGGTAAATCTTAATCTCTCAGTAAGCTAGTGAGTACTGAAAGATGATTAAGTGCAAAGAAGGCACCAGTCCACATTGATAGAGGGAATTTTCTCACCCAAGCATTCCCTATACCATTGAAAGCACAGGTCCAGCTTTATCCCCATGTAAAGGTTAATGAAGTACTTTTCATACATTATCTCACTTCCTCCTCAGCACTCCTCTTCATCACAGACAGCACTTTCTTATTCTCTCCTAATTTTGTGTGTATTTTACCAGAATTCTCTGATAGAGGCTGAAGGCTGTCTCTTCTTTTAATTCCCAGAAGGGACAAGTACATCATTGTATATAGTATACTCAAACACTCCTGAGTGTTTGTTTCCAGGGATGAGATGCTATGTATTATAATCATGTGAAAACTACTAGGATTTAGAGGATGATGGAACCTGGGAGCTCATTTAATCCATCACCTTTATTTCAAAACTAAAGAAACCAATGCTCAGAAGTTAAAATGAATGACTAAGGCTTATGTAAGCTAAACACAGCAGAACTGGAGTTTGAAATCTGAAACTCTTGACTCTAAACCCACTAAACCACTATTCTTTCTAACTATACCTCATTATCTCTTTCATAGTATACAGAATTTGCAAAAACAAAAGCATCAGGGGAATTCCAGAAAGATCACAAATTAAAAATTTCCATCTAATACTACTTCCCATCCTTGCAACTTCAAAGCAATAAGACATACACCAAATCAGGATCATAAAAATGTACAATATGAAGGATAGATGAAAGGAAACATTTCCCTATGAGCTAATTCCTTTAGAAAAAAAGTTTTTTAAAAAAAAATTATTACCAGCTAGTCAATTAAGTGCTTATGAACTAAGTGCTATGAAATATTGAAATAAGCACTAAAGTTAAAAAGAAAGATAAAGACTTGGGGGGGGGCGGAGCCAAGATGGCGGAGTAGAAACAGTGAGTCCAAGGCACTCTCCCCAGATCACCTCCAAGCTATGTAAAAGGGGACTCTAAACAACTTCTGGAGCCCCAGCACCCAAAGAACGAAACAGAGAAGCTAACCTCCCACTGAGGACAGCCCAGCAGCCATGCAGGAAGGACCAGCTCAGCTTTCTGGGAGCCAGCAGCACAGCACTCAGCTCGCGGAGAGCTGAGTCCAGGTCTGCCTGAGCCGTGGTTTTAGCCCCAGGGCAGCCGGGCCAGCAGCTGGCTGGAAGGACCCCAGAAGACCAGCAGCTGTGGCGATTCCAGAATTATCAACTCAGATATGCCTAGGACAAAGTGAGAGGTTAGTGCCCTTTGGACTTTGGGACCAGTATTTGGGGAACGCGTCAGCTTCCTCCCCTGGGGCTAGAAGCCGCTAAGGAGACACGCCATTTTGTAGTTTTCAGTGGCAGCTCCAGCTCCTGGCCTGCGAACTGCAGGGAGATCCAGCGATCAGTCTGGGGGGTAATTGCTCTTGCTTTAACCTCCCTGGATCTGGATTGTGATCTGGTGGGGGGAGGTCTGGGGTGGGTATCGAACTTGTCAGAAAGCTGTGAAGACCCCGACGTTTGGGATGAAAGCTCTCCTGTCTGGTGGAGGAGTCCTACTGTGGCAACAAGCCCAAAAGTCAAGTAATTAAGTGGCAACATGTCAAGGCAAAGGAAACAAAATAAACAGAAAAATGCAACCTTAGACTCGTATTTTGGGGGCAAAGAGGATCAAAGCATAGAACAGGAGAAGGACTGTGAGGTCAGAAATCCTACTCCAAAAGCCCCAAGGGAAAATATGAGTGGGTTACAGGCCATAGAGGACCTTAAGAAGGACTTTAAAAATCAAATAAGAGAAGTGGAGGAAAAATTGGGAAGAGAAATGAGAAGGATGCAGGAAAAGTATGAAATGAGGGTCAATAGCCTGACTGAGGAAAACAACACCTTAAAAAATAGACTAACTCAAATGGCAAAGGAGGCCCAAAAGGGCAATGAGGAGAAGAATGCCTTAAAAAGCCGAATTTTCCAGATGGAAAAAGAATCTCAAAAGCTCACTGAGGAGATTCATTCCTTCAGAGTTAGACTGGAGCAAATGGAAGCTAATAACTTTATGAGAAATCAAGATGCTGCTAAGCAGATCCAAACTAATGAAAGATTAGAAGGCAATGTGAAATATCTCATGGGAAAAACCACTGACCTGGAAAATAGATCCAGGAGAGACAATTTTAAAATTATTGGACTACCTGAAAGCCATGACCAAAGAAAGAACCTAGAAATCACCCTTCAAGAAATTCTTAAGGAAAATTGCCCTGATGTTTTAGACCCAGAGGGCAAAATAGAGGTTGAAAGAATCCACCAATCACCTCCTGAAAAAGATCCCAAAAAGAAAACTCCCAGGAATATTATAGCCAGGTTCCAGAATCCCCAGATCAAGGAGAAAATACTACAAGCAGCCAGGAAGAAACAATTTCAATATTGTGGAAACACAATCAGAATAGCCCAGGACCTGGCAGCTTCTACACTGAGGGATCGAAGGGCATGGAATATGATATTCCAGAGGGCAAAAGAACTGGGAATGAACCCAAGGGTCACCTACCCAGCAAAACTGAGTATTTTGTTTCAGGGGAAAATATGGTCATTCAGTGGAATAGAGGACTTTCAAGCATTCTTGAGGAAAAAAGCAGAGTTGAATAGAAAATTTGACATCCAGACGCAAGAAGTAAGAGATGCCTGAGAAGGTAATCAGGGAAAAGAAATCAATAGGAATTTATCAAAGTTGACCTATTTACATTCTTCCATGGAAAAACAATAACTGTGACTGATGAAACCTTTCTCAGTATGAAAATAATGGAAGAAGGGTGTATGGTCATATGAATACATATGTGAATGTGTGTATATATGTTTACAGTTATACATGGATAGAGGGCACAGGTTGAATTTGGTGGGAAGCAGTGAAGTTAAGAGGTGAGAGAGGAAAGTGGCAATAGGAGATGGGGAGAGACAAGGTAGGGTAAACTATCTCATGTAGAAGAAGCAAGGGGAAATGGCTGCAGGGGATGGGAAGAATAGGAAGGCAAAAAGACAAAACCACATTCTCATTGAATTTGGTTCAGAGAGAGAATGACATACAAACTAAATGGGATATCTCAACCTGCAGCAGAATAGGGGGAAGGGGGGTGAGAGGAGGGATGATGGAGGGGAGGGCATTCTTTGGGGGAGGGGTGGTTGGAGGCACCCACTATAGAAGAGGACAGGATCATGTGGGGAATGGACCAGGTGGGGGGTGGGATGGGTGGGAGGGAATTATAAGCAGCCTTGTCCAATATATCTACTATGGTAATAGTTTGCATAGCTAGACATGTACAACATTTACTGAATTACTTATCTTCCCAGAGGGAATGGGTGACAAGGGAGGAAGGGAGTGGATCTGAAATTCAAGGTCTTAAAATTAAATGTTTCAAATATATATAAATACTATTATCAATACTCTTTTGCATGTAATTAGGAGATAAGATGTCCAGGCATTGGGGCACAGAGATTCACCTTGCTCTAATGGGAAAGTCGAAGGGGGTATGGGAGAAGATACGGGAGAGAGCAGATTGGAGGAAGCGATATCTTGTGGGATTGCTATTCTGGGATGGTGAGTAGGAGAAAAATGGGTAAAAAAATTGTAACTCAAACCTGACAGAAATGAATGATGTAAAACAGAAGTTAATAAAGCATTTGTTTAATAAAAAAAAAAGAAAGATAAAGACAGTCTCTGAATTAAAGGTTAACAAAAAAGTTGCAAACCCAAGTGATTGGGACAGTGGTGCTGCCTTCAGTAATAATAAGGAAGTTTAGGAAAGGGTTTTTTTTTTGAGAGAAAGATAAGTTTTGTTTTTTGTTTTTTGGACATACTGCGGTTGAGACATTTACAGGATACCCAGTTTGAGACATCTTTTTTAAAATTTATTTGTTTATTTTTAGTTTACAAGATTCAATTCCACAGTTCCTCGAGTTTCAAATTCCCCTTCCTTCCCTCCCACCACACCCCATGACGGCATATTGTCCAGTATGGGATCTGCAAATACTTTCACAATAGACATTAGTCAAGTTACAAAGGTGTATTGTACTAGGTGGGATGAAAAAGGGTAAAGAAGAAATGAAATCCAAACAATGAAAAGAAAAAGACCAATTAGGTTTCTTCCATCACAATTCAAGCACAGTTCTTTCTAGTTCTTTCTCTGGATGTAGACATCTCTCTCTTTCATGAGTCTTTTGGGATTGACTTATACCACTGCATTGCTGAGAAGGGTCCAGTCTGTCATAGTTGGTCATCACACATATGTTGTGTCTGTGATTTTATACACATTTCTCCTGGTTCTTCTCTTCTCACTCAGCATCAGTTTGTATAAGCCTTTCCAGGTAAATATGAAATCCGTCTCCTCCTCATTTCTTATAGCACAATAATATTCCATTACATGCATATACCACAACTTGTTTAGCCATTCCCCAGTTGATGGGCACCCCTTTAATTTCCAATTTTTTGAAACAATGAAAAGAGCTGCTATAAATATTTTTGTACATATGGGTCTTCCTCCCACTTTTATGATCTCTTGGGGATATAACCCTAGAAGTGGTATTACTGGGGCAGAGGGTATGAAATTATTTATAGCCCTTTGGGCATAATTCCAGATTGCTCTCCAGAATAGTCGGATAAGTTCACAACTCCACCAGCAATGCATTAGTACTCCAATTTGTCATCTCCAGCATTTGTCATTTTCCTGTTTTGTCATCTTAGCCAATCTGACTGGAGAGATGTGGTACCTCAGAGTTGTTTTGATTTGCATTTCTCTAATCAAAAGTGATTTAGAGCATTTCTTTATATGCTTATAGATATCTTTAATTTCTTTCTCTAAAAACTGCCTGTTCATATCCTTTGACCATTTATCAATTGGGGAATGACTTGTCTTCTTATAGATTTGAGTCAATTCTCTGTATATTTAAAAATGAGTCCTTTATCAGAGACATAGGTTGTAAAAATTCTTTCCCAGTTTCCCACATCCCTCTTGATCTTGGTTACATTGGCTTTCTTTGTACAGAAGCTTTTCAATTTAATGTAATCAAAATTATTCATTTTGCATTTTATAATGCTCTCTAGTTCTTGTTTGGTCCTAAAGTCTTTCCCTCTCCACAAATCTGACAGGTAAACTATTCCTTGCTTTCCCAAATTGCTTACAGTACCATCCTTTATACCTAGATTATGTACCCATTTAGACTTGATTTGGGGATATGGTGTTAGATAATGGTCTATGCCCAGTTTCTGCCATACTGTATTCCAGTTTTCCCAGCAGTTTTTGTCAAATAGTGCATTCTTATCCCAAAAACTGGAGTCTTTGGGTTTATCAAACAATAGATTGCTATACCCATTAACTGCTGGATCTCGTGCACCCAATCTATTCCGTTGATCCACTACTCTACTCCTCAGCCAGTACCAAGCAGTTTTGATGAGCACTGCTGTATAATACAGATTAAAATCTGGTATAGCTAGTCCACCTTCATTAGCATTTGTTTTCATTAATTCCCTTGATATTCTAGAACCTTTTTTCTTCCAAATAAATTTTGTTACTATTTTGTCTAACTGTAGTTTTTTGGTAAATTGATTGGTATGGCACTAAATATATAATTTAGTTTGGGTAAAATTGTCATTTTTACTATATTAGTTCGACCCAGCCACGAGCAACTGATATTTTTCCAATTAGTTGGATCTGACTTTATTTGCATGAGAAGTGTTTTGTAGTTGTGATCATATAGGTCCTGGGTTTGTTTTGGCAGGTAGATTCCCAAATATTTTATAATGTCTACAGTGACTTTAAATGTGATTTCTCTATCTCTTGCTGTTGAATTTCATTAGAGATATATAGGAATGCTGAGGATTTATGTGGGTTTATTTTATATCCTGCAACTTTGCCAAATTTATCATCTCAAGTAGATTTTTACTTGATTCTCTAGGATTCTCTAAGTATATCATCATATCATCTGCAAAGAGTGATAGCTTGATCTCTTCTTTTCCTAATTTGATTCCTTTGATTTCTTTTTCTTCTCTAATTGCTACTGCTAACGTTTCTAGTACCAGATTGAATAAGAGGGGTGATAGTGGACACCCTTGTTTCACTCCTGATCTTATTGGAAATGCTTCTAGTTTATCCCCATTACATATAATATTTGCTGATGGTTTAAATAGATGTTATCAACTATTTTAAGGAAGGCTCCATTTATTCCTATACTTTCTAGTGTTTTTAATAGGAATGGATGTTGTACTTTGTCAAAAGCCTTTTCTGCACCTATTGAGATAATCATGTGGTTTCTGCTAGTTTTACTGTTGATATGATCAATTATACGATGATTTTCCTAATGTTAAACCACCCATGCACTCCTGGAATAAACCTACCTGACCAAAGTGCATTATCCTTGTGATAAGTTCTTGTAGTCTTTTAGCTAATATTTATTTAAAATATTTGTATTTAGATTCATGAGGGAAATTGGTCTATAATTTTCTTTCTCTATTTTATCTCTTCCTGATTTAGGAATCAGTACCATATTTGTGTCATAAAAAGAATTTGGTAGGACTCCTTCTTCACTAATTTTCCCAAATAGTTTGTAGAGTATTGGAATCAATTGTTCTTTAAATGTTTAATAGAATTCACTAGTAAACCCATCTGGCCCTGGGGATTTTTTACTAGGGAGTTCATTGATGGCTTGTTTGATTTCTTTTTCTGAGATGGGGTTATTTAGGTAATTCACTTCCTCTTCAGTTAATCTGGGCAACTTGTGTTTTTGTAAATATTCCTCTATTTCACAAAGATTGTCATATTTATGTCATACAATTGGGAAAAATAATTCCTAATTATTGTTTTGATTTCCTCTTCATTGGAGGTAGATTCACCCTTTTCATTTTTGATACTCATAATTTGGTTTTCTTCTTTCATTTTTTTTATCATATTGATTAAGTGTCTATCAATTTTATTGCTTTTTCATAAAACCAGCTCTTAGTTTTATTTATTAATTCAATAGTTTTCTTAATTTCAATTTTATTAATCTCTCCTTTGGTTTTCAATATTTCTAATTTAGTACCTAATTGGGGATTTTCAATTTGTTCTTTTTCTAGCTTTTTTCAATTGCATATCCAATTCACTGACCTCCCTTTTCTCTAATTTATTCATGTATCCACTCAGGGATATAAAACTTCCCCTAAGAACTGCCTTTAGAGCATCCCACAAATTTTGGTATGTTGTCTCATTATTATCATTCTCTTGAATGAAATTACTGATTGTTTCTATAATTTCTTGTTTGACCCACTCATTCTTTAGGATTAAATTGTTTAATTTCCAATTAGTTTTTAGTCTATCTTTCCAAAGCCCTTTATTGCATATGATTTTTATTGCATCATGATCTAAGAATGATGCATTTAATATTTCTGCCTTTCGGCACTGAATTGTGAGGTTTTTGTGCCCTAGTACATAGTCTGTTTTTGAGTATGTACCATGCACTAGTGAAAAGAAAGTAAATTTCTTTTTATCCCCATTCAATTTTCTCCAGAGATCTATCATATTTACTCTCTCTAAAATTCTATTTGCCTCTTTAACTTCTTTCTTGTTTATTTTGAGGTTAGATTTATCAAGTTCAGAAAGGGGGAGATTAATGTCCCCCACTAGTATAATTTTGCTATCTATTTCTTCCTCTAATTCCTTTAACTTCTCCTCTAGGAATTTGGATGCTATACGACTTGGAGCATATATGTTAAGCAATGATATTGCTTCATTTTCTATGGTGCCTTTTAGCAGGATATAGTTTCCTTCCTTATCTCTTTTAATTAGATCTATTTTTGCTTTTGCTTTATCTGAGATAAGGATTGCTACCCCTGCTTTTTTTACTTTAGCTGAGGCATAATAAATTTGACTCCAACCTTTTACCCTTACCCTGTGGGTATCCCTTTGTTTCAAATGTGTTTCTTGTAGGCCGCATATTGTAGGATTATGTTTTTTAATCCATTCTGATATCCACCTCTGTTTTATGGAAGAATTCATCCCATTCACATTCACAGTAATGATGACTATCTGTCTCTTCCCCTTCATCCTATTCTCTCCCCTGATTATGCTTTTGTTTATTCTTTCTCCCTTCCCCTCCTTGAAGTTTTCCCTTTTGACCACCCCCTCCCTCAGTGTTCCCACCCAGTGACCCCCCTTCTTAACCTACCCTCTCCCCTTACTACTATTTCCCTCTCCTCTAATCTCCCCCTTTAGACACCTCCTTTTAACCCCCCCATCCTCCTACTGCATATAGGATACATTAAGTTTTAATACTTATCAGAGTAAGTTATTCCCCTTTTGACACCAAACCAATGAGAGTCAATTTCAAACAGTGCTCCTCTCCCTCCCTCCTTTTCCTCTATTTAATGAATTTATGTGTCTATTCGCGTTAGAATCTTAAACTTTACTGACTGAGTTGATCCCACTTTGAACCAGAACCAGTGATAATAGTGTTTGAATGTTGTTCCTCTCCCTCTTTCTTTCCCCTCTACTATAGTGTGTTTTTATGCCTCTTTGAATGACATATTTTACTTTTTTCTATCTCAGCCTTTCCTTTTATCCCATTACAGTCCCTTTGATCCCTTTAATAAGTTTTTTTTTTTTAATCTTCAGGTTAGTTCATTCATACCCACACCCTCTATCTATGTATAACACTTTTGAAGGTCATGATATAATCATAAAAATTTCAATATTGACAGTTATCAGATCCTCATATAGGGATGTGAACATTTTGCTCTTGTTGCATAGCAAGTTATGTACATGTGTACATGAGTGTGTGTGTGCATGTATGTATGTGTGAGTCTGTGTTTTCCTTGTTTACCTTTTTATGTCTTTCTTGAGTCTTGTAATTGGAGATCAAATTTTCCATTGAGCTCTGGCTTTTTCATCAGGAAAGTCTGGAAGTCCCTTATTTCATTAAACTACCATCTCCTTGCCTGAAAGATTATGCTCAGTTTTGCCAGGTAGTTAATCCTTGGTTGTAGTCCTAGCTCTCTTGCCCTACGAAATATCGAGTTCCAATCCCTCTGATCTTTTAATGTAGAAGCTCTAGGTCCTGTGGGATCCTAACTGTAGTTCTGCAATATTTAAATTGTTTCTTTCTGGATGCTTGCAGTACTTTTTCCTTAATCTTGTAATTCTGGAATTTGGCTACTATATTTCTTGGAGTTTTCAATTTGGGATCTTTATCAGGAGGAGTGCAGTGAATTTTTTTGATAACTATTTTATCTTCTGATTCCAGGACTTCAGGACAGTTTTCTTTGACAATCTCTCGGAGGATGTTGTCTAAGCTGCTTTTTTCATCATGGCTTTCTGGTAGACCAATCATTCTTAAGTTATCTCTCCTGGATCTGTCCTCTAGGTCAGTTCTTTTTCCAGTGAGATATTTTACATTTTCTTCCAATTTTTCAATTGTCTTGTTTTGTTTGATTGACTCTTTATGCATCATAGAGTTCTGAGTTTCAATTTGATTGATTCTAATTTTTAGCAAATTATAGTCTTTGGTTAGTTTTTGAAGGTCCTTTTTTAAGGAGGTATTTTCTCCAATAACTTCATCAATTTTACTTTTTTTAAGGATTTGTTTTCTTCACTGAGACATTTTTTCCAAGTTGGTCACTGCCTCCCTGATTTGGTCTTTAAAATCTTTCTTAAGCTCCTCCAAGAATACTATTTGGGCTTGAGACCAGTTCATATTTCCTTTTGTGGTCTCAGGTGTGGGTAAAGAATCCAAATTATCTTAAGTATTTGGTTGTTCTTGACCTACATAGTAAGCTCAGATCGATTTTCTTGCCTTCCCCTTCTCCTTCTCAGCTTCCTTCCTTCCCATTGTGATTTTCTATTTCTTAATTTCTCAGGCTGTGAGCTAAGGGCCTGGTCTTTGACTTTGAATGCTGTAGCCTCTAGGTGTCTAGGCGGGAATCTCAGAGAGGTATGTTGATGTGCACAGAGTAGTCTGTGGGGGAGGGGTGGTTTGGCCACTATACCCTCTATGCCTCTATACCCCTGGGCTATAGCTCAGGCAGGCTTTTGCTGGTCAGGTGAGGTGGGGCTTGTTGGGACCCCTCCCTCTCTTCTCTTCAGGCTCTTGGCTGTCTCAGTTATACCCCTTCTTGAAGACTCCCAAGCCTGAGGCTATTTCCACTAACTTGGGATTTCAATCTGGGTGGGAGACTTATCTTTGGGTTTTCTACTTCATGAAGGAGGGATGGGAGGATCTGAGCAACTAGAATTTACTTTGCCATTCTAGCCCCTGTATTATACAGGCAGGCAATTTCTAAACTTCCAGGCTGGGGGCCGATAGCTGCAGGAGAAGCTGCTGTCTCCGCTGGGGGCCCGAGAACTCTCCTATCTGGCTCCAGTGATCCATCCTATTCCCTCCTGAGATGAAGCCAAGATGACTGCAATTCGTCCTTGGTAAGTCTGCCAGCTGGGGCTTCTTCTCTCTCTGGTGTAGTCTGCTTATCTGCTCTTAAGTCTGAGCTGTGCAGACCCCGAGTGCTCTGCACTCACCCTGTCCAGATGCACTGGGCACTTTCCTGGGCTGGATTCTGCCACACTCCGTCTCCAAGTGGATTTTATCACTCCAGAATCCATTCAGATTCACTTTTTAAGGTTTAGTGATGGGATTCATGGAGGAGCTTAGAGAAGTTATTGCTTCCTTTCTGCCATCTTGGCTCCCCAGTTTGAGACATCTAAAAGGCAGTTGATATTGGATTGAAGCTTAGGAGGGAGACTCTAGATCTTAGATCTAGATCTCAGAAACATCTACACAGTGATGATAATTGAACCTCTGAGATTTGAGGAGATCACCAAGCAAATTATTAGAGAGGAAGAAGAAAAGAATGTCAAAGAAAGACCCTTGAAGGATACCCACATTAGTGGGCATGACCTGGAAGAAAAAATAATGAAAAAGTCTGAAACAGAACAGACAGATATGCAGAAATCAGCGTCACCAAAGCCTTCTAAAGAGCATATAGTATCTAGTAGGAGGAGGTGGTGGTGTCAAAGGTTACAAAGTGGTCAAGAAGGATGAGAACTGAGGAAAGGTCATTGGGTTTAGCAATTAAAAGATCTTTGGTAATTTGGGAGAAAGCAGTGCTCTTTCAATGATGAAATTGGAAGCCAGATTGCAGAACATTAAAAGATAATAAGGGGAGAAGTGGAGGTACTGAATACAGATGGTTTTTTAAAGGAATTTAGCTAAGAAAGGAAGGATGGATATAGAATGACAGCCAGTGGCAATAGTAAGATCAAGAACAGTTTTTATTTTTGTTTTGTAAGGATGGAGGAGACATGGGACTATTTGTAGGCAGCAGGGAATGAGTCAGAAATAAGGAGGGATTAGAGTTAGAAAGACTGAGGATCATAAGGAAATCTGCTAAAGGAGGCAAGGGGGGATGGAATCAATGATTCAATTCTACTTTTATACTTCATAAGGACATCCATTATTTGAGGTTGAAAGAAAGGAGGAGAGAGTGGAGTATGATGTCAGAGGTATGTGACATGAGTAGACAAGGGGGAGCTCTTAGAAAATGGCTTCATTTTGTGCAGTAGGAGGTTGGATCTTTAGTAGAGAAGGTGGGAGACATGGAATGGGAGACTTGAACAGGGAAGAGAACATTTTCAAACCAATTATCAAGAATGGAATAAGAGATATCAAGGAGAAATATAAAGATTTCCTTGCAAAAATGAGGGACCAGTTGAGATAAAAAAAACAACATAAGTTTGCAATGACTCAGTCATCACGATTTTGGGACTTATTCTTGTACAAGAATAGGAGAAAAGGACTGAGATAGTGGGAGCTTGACAAAGCATTGTCAATGATAAGATAAGCAAGGAAGGGATTCAGAGTGGAGAATAGAGGTCTGAACTAGTTCAAGGGATGAGAATGTAGCCAGTGCAAAAGTGATGGTGTGGGAAAGAACTAAGGAGTGGAAGATTTGGAGCTTATAGTATATATATATATATATATATATATATATATATATATATAGACAAAGAACAAAATTATCAGATTTAAAAGCATAGGGGAAAATGGAATGATAAAATGTGATCAGATGAAAGAATTTTATAGGTTCTTATGACAGCAAAATGTGTGTGGCAAAGTGTCAAAGGTATGGCAATACTTATATGGAGTTGAGCTAGAATGAAGTAATAGGAACCAAGTAGACTGAGAAACTAGAAGGTCAAGGTATTTGAAGGAACATCAATATGCATGACAAAGTCTCCTAGTATGATGGTAGAAATTGGGGTGAACATAAAGACCACAAGGCAAATACTGAACTCCTTGGGGAAGGTGGGGGAATGTGCTAGCAAATAATATTTCCCATATCTCTATTAGGAAGAAATTTAAATGATATATATTTTAAGGGAGGAGAGATTGCTAGGTATGAATTGGTTTTAGGAGAGTCTGAATATGGCAAGGGGGAATAAGGAATATTTTGACTCTCCTATCATAACTAATGAGTCAGAGGTATAAGGTAAATTGCAGTCAATACTGGAAAAATTCACCAGGAAAACAGTATGTCCATCATGGCAGAAAGCTACAGAGTCTCCTAGTGTCTCTTCATGTTCTTCTTGCCCATATTCAGACTATTCCCTTGGTTAAAAGGCAACTTTATCATGGATTCTAAGTTATATACCCATAATGGAGGTTGATAGTTAAGAATGGGAGAGGGACCTTTAGTTGTAGAGCTTCTTACAGTCCTGTTCAAGACAGAAGTGAAAGGTAAAATATAAGCACAGCTGCAATAGCACAGCTTCCCATTGTAGTGGTAAACAGCAATGACCCAGTTGAACACTATAGTTAATGAGGAGTTGCTGAATTTATTTTGTCATAGTGATCAGAAGTAAAGTTCTAAGATATAAGTGGGGATTTAAGAGTGCTATGTGGAACTGAAGGGAGGGGGAGGGAGAGAGAGAGAGAGAGAGAGAGAGAGAGAGAGAGAGAGGGAGAGAGAGAGAGAGAAAGGGAGGGAGGGAGGGAGAGAGAGAGAGAGAGAGAGAGAGAGAGAGAGAGAGAGAGAGAGAGAGAGAGAGAGAGAAAGTTTAGCCTCTATTCAAATAAATCAGCAGTGAAATAACTCAAGAAGGAAAATAACTAACCATCTAGAAATGTACACAATACAATAAACAAATATAAAATGAATGATAGTAATTTGAAAATCCTTGTTAAAAAAGGAAAGCAAACTAATAAATTCTCTGCGACCTCCAGAAGTGATAAAGAAACATGTAAAAACAAACAAACAAAACAAATCATTTCAATAGGATGATCTGGAACAAAATAAAGATTTTCTAAAAAGAAATATGGGTGTATATGAAGGCAGAAACCAGAGAACAGTTTGAAAAAATTTAAAATAAAGTTTTCAACTTAGAACTCATGACAAATAATTTCTCCAAAATCTCAGAAGCTCAAGAAAAGAAAACGGTAGATTTAGAATGCAAAAAAATATAGAAGTAGAAGAAAAGCTGACAAAATACAGCACTATAAAAGCACATGAGTTCTATGATATGTAAGTAAGTATGCACAAAGATAATTTAAGAACAATTGGTACATTGGTATCCCAGAAAAAAAAAAAAACAACTCGATGAAATAAAAAGGTTGGATGCTGTACCTTAGGAAATTTAGAAAACTGATTAGAAATAATGGAAGGGGGAATGCAATACAATGATAGCTTTTAGAGGCTGCCTAAAGAAAGAAACCGCAAATTCATGGGAGAAAGATAGTCTTTTTAACAATAAGAGCTAGACAAACTGGAAAGCAGTAGGGTAGATATTTAGTTTGTAGCATTAGCTTATACCATATACAACCATGGCTTCAAATGGATAAATCATCTAAATGTAAATAGATCAATGTGAAGTTCCTAATTTTAATCATATTATATTGCTCTATTTTGATTTTATGTCATCTTCACTTTCATACATATTCTTCTTCATATCTCTACACAGCAGGTAGTGTCTTTATAATGAAGATTTTTAAAAAAAGAAAACAAAGAGCACAAAAAAGAAAACAAAGAGCACAAAAAAGAAAACATGAGCACAACAAAGCTAATTAATACATCATCCAAGTATAAAATTCTATGTAATATTCCACTTCAGAATTTCCCCATTTTTTGCAAAGTATGGAGGGATATATACTTTCGCAGTTCTTTACTGGAGCCAATTCTTTTTTTTTAAAGCAACTGGGGTTAAGTAACTTGCTCAAGGTTACACGGCTAGTCATTATTTATGTGTGGGTGCTCATTTTCTGAGGCTGGATTCAATCTCGGGTCATCCCAACTCCGAGGCCGGCGCTCTTACGTACTGCGCCACCTAGCCACCCCAACTGGAGCCAATTCTTTTTTATTTATTATTTCATTTAGATTGTTGTAATCATTGTGTATATTTTTTATTTCTGCTTCTTTCACTCAACATCAGCTAAAGCTAGTCTTGGTAATTTCTGAATCTTTCATAGTCATCAATTTTTATGAAGCAACAAGATTCCATTACATTTACAAACTGGTTTGTTTAGCCAATCCTCACTCTGTAAGTATTGACTTTATTTCCAGTTCTTTGCTCCCACAAAAATTAATGTTAGGAATCTTTTGTCATGTATGGAACCATTCTGTCTTCAATACTTATGGAGCATATGTTTACCAATGGGATCTCTACATAAAAATTATGGACATTTTAAATGCCTTGAAAATAATGTCATGCCAAATTGTTTTCTAAAATTGTTGGACCAATTGCAGATCAACTAAGAGAGTGTTGGTGTGTTAGTCTTTCCATAAACCCTCCATTAAAACACTGACTTATTATATTTTGTCAAAATCTGGTAGTGGTTTCCTCTCCAACGTTACCTTGAATTTGATCTGTATTTATCTGGTATACACTCCCCCACTCCATTACAATGTAAGTTATTGATAGTAACAGAGTGTTTCCAAATAATAAGCATTTAATAATCTTTATTGACTTTTTACTGATGGATAGAAAAGAAAACCTCAGAGTCACTTTGGCTTTGATTTTTCACTTGTATCATTTTTTTTTCACATATCATCGTTTGAATCCCCTCCCATCTTTTGACCACTTACTCATTGGAAAATGGTTCATGACCATATATATGGTGTTACTTCTCATATGCTTTAGATATTGTATTCAAATAAGGCATTTGATGCACATTTTTCCCCAATGAGAACTCTCCCTTCTATTCTAACCTGCACTGATTTTGTTCATGCAAAAAAATATTCCTATAATTATTCAATCTATTTCATTTTTTTGATCATCTCTACCCCTTGTTGGATTAAGAATCCCCCCCAATCCATGGACACACAACTGTGAAAGGAACCTGATCTCACTGATTCATATATTTTAAAACAGAATTACTTATAACACTTAAGTTATATATCAAATTTTGAGATTATTATAGCAAATGGTTTAAGATATTGATTTATACAATTTCTGCCTGCTTTCCAGTTTTGTGAGGAATTCTTATTAAATAAGGAGTCCTTCTAAATTCAAAATTAATTTTATTTCCTCTTAAACTAGCTGTGCTTAATTTGGTGTCTATAAACTTATTCATCTGGGTTTTTAAAATTTTTGATAATGGAATTCCAATATAATTTATTCTCCTCATAATCCTCTTCATATTAATTTATGCATTTAAATACATTATTTTAAGAAAGGAACCATGGGTTTTTAGCAAGTTGATAAAGGTTGCATGATGCATATAAAAAGTTAAGAACTCTTGCTCTTCAATTTGAAACTATACCCAAAAGGCAATCAAACTGTGCATATCCTTTGATCCAGCAATACCACTATTAAGTCTGTATCCTTAAGAGATCATAAAAAAGGAAAAGGACCTACATGTACTAAAATGTTTAAATCAGCTCTTTTGTGGTATCTAAAAACTGGAAATTGAGGGGATACCAATCAAATAGGGAATGGCTGAACAAGTTATGGTATATGAATGCAATGGAATATTATTGTGTTATACGAAATGATGATCAGGTGGAATTCAGAAAAACATGGAAAGACTTTCATGAAGTAAGCCAAATTGAAGTGAGGAGAACCAAGGGACCATTGTACACAGTAACAGCAACATTATTCAATGATCAACTATGAATGACTTAGCTCTTCTCAGCATTATAATGATCTAATACAATTCAAAAGGACTCATGATGAAAAGTCCTGTCCATATCCAGAGAAAGAACTATGGAGCCTGAATGCAGATAAAAGTATACTATTTTTGCTTTGGTTTTATGTTTGTGTGTATGTGTGTGTGTGTGTGTGTGTGTGTGTGTGTGTGTGTGTTCCTTTTGATTTGTTTCTTCTTTCATAATATGGCTAATACAGAAATATGTTTTGCATGATTGAACATATATGACCTAAATCAAGTTGTTTGCTGACTTGGGTGGAAGGAGAGGGTAGAGAAGAAGAGAGAAAATTTGGAACTCAAATCTTTTTTTAGAAAATGAATGTTAAAATTGTTTTTACCTATAATTGGGAAAAATAAAATATTATTTAAAAAGAAAAAAGAACTCCTCTTCTAAAGCCACTCCTCGTCCTAATTTCTGTTTCTGGTTAGGACACCACCATTCTTCATGGAGTTCCCCTTGCTCCTCTACCCAGTAAATTGCTGAGTCTTATTGATTCTAACTCTATTGCATTCATCCCCTTCTGTCCACTCCCATGACCATCACTCTAATTCTGGCTCTCAGACATGTAACACATATATTGTTGTAGGACCCTAATTGGTCTTCCTAGTTCCAGCAGTTATTCTCTGCAATCCATTCTCCACACTATTTGATATTCTTAAAGTACAAGTCTGACTATATAATTTTCCTGCTCAAGAAGCTTTGATGCTCAAGAAGCTTTGATGCAAGAAGCTCTTGCCTCTAGAATGAAATAAACATTCCTCCATTTGGAATTTAGAGCCCTTTTCAATCTGGCTCTGTCCTATCTTTCTCTGTTTTCCACAATGATTACACATTATATATGCTCATTTGTGTCAATCTATTCCCCTATGTCTCTACCCACCAACTTTCCAAACCAAAATACACCTCCTAGGTCAACACTGCCCTATGTGTTTCTCCTCCCCCTATTAGGATATAAACTCCCTGAGGTGAGGCAATGGTTTTATGTTTATATTTATATCCTAACATTTAGCATGTTGTCTGACATATAGTAAACACTTGAATTTTTGTTTCGTTCATTTAATAATTTAATGGATTATTTAATACAGCGCAAACTGGTTGTGCTAGTATTTATCCTCCACAGAATTTCAACATTTCAACTCCTACCTCCATGCTTTTGTGGCCCAGTTGTGACCCAGTGCCTGAATGCTCTACCTACTTGGCTTACCTTCTGGGAATCCCTAACTCCCTGTAGAGTTCATTTGTGGTACCACATCCTACAAAAAAATCTTCTTTGATATTTTCATTTTTAGTGCTCCCCAATATCATTTTGTATTCTGTTAATATTTGTACAGTCAATGTGGAACAGTGGATGGAGAGTCCCAATCTACTCTGACACAGAGTGGTTATATTACTCTCAATAAGTTAATCACTATCCCAGTATTCCAGGCAACTCTCTGAGACTGTTAAGTTAAAGAGAAGGAGTCAACCTGGATTGGCAGAGGGAATTTGCTCACCTGAGTGATCATAAGTAACCACAATCATAGTCATAGTACCTACTCTATGTATGTATGTATGTATGTATGGATGGATGGATGGATGGATGGATGGATGGATGGATGTATATATGTATGTATGTAATCCTTCATTCATTTACTTATTTATTCATTCATTCGTTTGTTTGTTTGTTGTATCAAATCAATAGAATAAAAGATTCTTGAGAGCAGGTACTGTTTTATTTTTCTCCTCTTAAATCCCTAGTACCAATTCGCTATTTGACCATTGAACTGAATTAAATGACTTATCCAAAATGAGAAAAGTGATGACAGACATTCAGCACAGCCTAAACCTTTAGAGTTCCTTCTGCTAAAGTTCTTGAGCAAAGAAACGTCCAGGTATTTTGGACAAGAGTCACCAGTGGATTATTCATAGCACAGAGGAAAGACAGTCCCAGAGGAAAAGATACTCAGGAAGAATAGAACTAGGCTATTCTGCCCTGGTGAGATCCCAGATCTGGTTATTTCATAATTCAAAAGTGCTTTATAGGGGAGTGGGGGAGGAGAGAAAAGCCCTGTGATTTTACTGGCATAAGGACCTTCAGATAAGGAAATTTACTCTTCTAAAAGAGAAGCCTCTGCAACATTTATTACAGAGTTTGCCAGGTGTACTGAGAGTTTAAAGTCACACAGCCAATATGTGTCAGAAATAGAACCTGAACCCAGGTATTCTTTAATCCAAGGCCATCTGGCCTTAATATGATATGAGCCTGGTCAAGATGGTGGAGTAGAAACAGGACTTTTGTGCAACTCCGCCTCCCACCACTTCCAATTTATGTAAAAGGAGACTCTGAATAAACTTTGGAGCTACAGAACCCACAAAATGACACAGAGAAGCTAACCTCCCTCTGAGGACAGCCCAGAAGCCCAGCAAGAAGTGGCCAACATGGTGCTCTCGGAGCCAACGCCAGCCCCATGAGAGCCAAAGGTTTTAGCCCCAGGGAGATCTGACCAGCAGCAGGCTGGAGGGACTTCAGAACACCAGTAGCTGTGGTGTTTCCAGAATTATCAACATGAAATGCCTAGGAAAAAGGGAGAGATCAGTGCAGTATGGACTTAGGGACCCACTAGTTGGGAGAGTGCATCAGCCTCTTCCCCCAGGAAGAGTAGCTGCTGAGGAGCCACGGCAAAACCCACACCATGTTGCAGCTTCAGCTCCTGGCCCGCAGACTGTAGGGGGATGCGGCGACCAGTCTGGGTGGAGGGGGCTGTAATCACTCTTGCTCTAACCTTCTTGGATATGGATTGTGGTCTAGGGTGGAGGTCTTGGGATGTGTGAACAGCTTGCCAGAGCATGTGGAGGATTCAGAGAGGATACCCAACTAATACCTCTGGCAGCTGAGAAAACCCCAGTGTTTGGGACAGAAACTCCCCTATCTGGTGGCAGAGTCCTACTGTGGCAAAAAGCTCAAAAGTCAAGTAATTGAGTGGCAACATGCCTAGGTAAAGGAAACAAAATAAACAGAAAAAAATGCAACAATAGACTCCTATTTTGGGGGCAAAGAGGATCGAAACATGGAACAGGAGGTGGACTGGGAGGTCAGAACTCCTGTACTAAAAGCCCCAAATGAAAATACGAGTGGGATCTCTCCAGTCACATTGGCCAAGATGAGAAAACAAGAAAATGACAAATGTTGGAGAGGATGTGGGCAAATTGAAACACTAATGCACTTCTGGTGGAGTTGTGAACTTATCCAACCATTCTGGAGAGCAATCTGGAATTATGCCCAAAGAGCTATAAATAATTTCATACCCTTTGACCCAGCAATACCACTTCTAGGGTTATATCCCCAAGAGATCATAGAAGAGGGAGGAAGATCCATATGTACAAAAATATTTATAGCAGCTCTTTTTGTGGCTGCAAAGAATTGGAAATTAAAGGGGTGCCCATCAATTGGGGAATGGTTAAACAAGTTGTGGTATATGAATGTAATGGAATATTATTGTGCTATAAGAAACGAGGGGGAGACGGTCTTCGTATTTACTTGGAGAGACTTATACAAACTGATGCTGAGTGAGAAGAGTAGAATCAGGAGAAATTTGTATACAATCACAGACACAACATATGTGTGATGACCAAGTATGACAGACTGGACTCTTTTCAGCAATGCAGTGATATAAGTCAATACCGAAAGACTCATGAAGGAGAGAAATGAGACATCCAGAGATATAACTAGAAAGAACTGAGCTTCAAACCTGATGGGAGCAAACTAATTGATCTTTTCCTTTTCATTGTTTGGTTTTATTTCTTCTTTACCAATTTTCATCCCACCTAGTACAACACAACTATGTAATGGAACTAATGTCTAATACGAAAGTATTTGCAGATCCTATACTGGACTATATGATGTTGTGGGGGTGGGGGGAGGGAGGGAAAGGAAATTTGAAAATCAAGGAACTATAGAATTGAATCTTGTTAACTAAAACTAAACTAATAAATTAACCAAAAAAGACATAAATGAAAAAAAAAGAAAATACGAGTGGGTTAAAGGCCACAGAAGACCTTAAGAAGCAGATAAGAGAAGTGGAGGAAAAATTGAGAAGAGAAATGAGAACAATGCAAGAAAATTATGAAATGAGAGTCAACAGCTAGACTGAGGAAAATAACACAATATAAAATAGACTAACTCAAATGGCAAAAGAGGCTCAAAAAGGCAATGAGGAGAAGATGCCTTAAAAAGCCAAATTTGCCAGATGGAAAAAGAATCTCAAAAGCTCAATGAGGAGAATCATTCCTTCAGAATTAGACTGGAATAAATGGAAGCTAGTGACTTTATGAGGAATCAAGATGCTGTTAAGCAGATCCAAACAAATGAAAGAATAGAAGGTAGTGTGAAATATCTTACTGGAAAAACCACTGACCTGGAAAATAGATCCAGGAGAGATAATTTAAAAATTATTGGACTACCTGAAAGCCATGATCAAAGAAAGAACTTAGAAATCATCCTTCAAGAAATTCTCAAGGAAAACTCCCCTGATGAACCAGAGGGCAAAATAGAGATTGAAGGAATCCACCAATCACATCCTGAAAAAGATTCTCAAAAGAAAACTCCTAGGAATATTATAGCCAGGTTCCAGAATTCCCAGATCAAGGAGAGAATATTACAAGCAGCCAGGAAGGAACAATTTCAATATTGTGGAAACACAATCAGGATAGCACAGGATCTGGCAGCTTCTACACTAAGGGATTCAAAGGGCTTGGGATATGATATTCCAGAGGGCAAAGGAGCTAGGATTAAAACCAAGAATCACCTACCCAGCAAAACTGAGTATCTTGTTTCAGGGGAAAATATGGTCATTCAGTGGAATAGAGGACTTTCAAGCATTCTTGAGGAAAAAACCAGAATTGAATAGAAAATTTGACATCCAGACACAAGAAGCAAGAGAAGCTTGAGAAGGAAAACAGGGAAAAGAAATCAGAAGGAACTTATCAAAGTTGAACTATTTACATTCCTATGTGGAAAAAAAGATAATTGTAACTGATGAAACTTTTCTCAGTATGAAAATAGTTGAAGAAAGTTATATGGGCAAATGAATGCACATGTGAATGTGTGTATATATGTTTACAGGTATACATAGATAGAGGGTACAGGTCAAATTTAATAAGAAGGGATGATACTTAAAAGGTGAAATTAAGAGGTGACAGAGGAATATAATGAGAGAAGATGGGGAGAGACAGAATGGGGCAAATTATCTCATATAGAAAAGGCAAGGGAAAATGGTTACAATGGAGGGGAGGAACAGGAAGGTAAAAAGGCAAAACCTTATTATCATTGAATTTGGCTTGGGAGAGAATGACATACATACTAAATAGGATATCTCACCCTACAGGAGAGTAGGGGGAAGGGGATGAGAGGGGGGATGATGGAAGGGAGGGCAGGCTGGGGGGAGGGAAGTTAGAAACACCCACTTTTGAAAAGGAACAGGATCAAAGTAGGGAATAGACCAAGTGGGAGGTGGGATAGGAGGGAAGGAAATATAGTCAGTCTTTTACAATATATTCTACTATGATAATGTTTTGCATAGCTATACATGTACAGCATATACTGAATTGCTTATCTTCCCAGTAAGGGTGGGGTACAAGGGAGAAAGGGAATGAATCTGGAATTCGAAGTTTTAAAATCAAATGTTTAAAAATGTATAAACACTATTATTAATACTATTTTATATATAATTGGGAAATAAGATATAGAGGTACTGGGACATAGAGATTCACCATGCCCTACTGGAAAAGTCAAAGGGAGAAGATATGGGAGAAGATAAGGGAGAAGATATGGGAGAGAACAGATTGGATGAGGTGATATCCTGTGGGACTGCTATTCTGGGGTGGTGGGTAGGGGAAAAATGAGGAAAAAATTGTAACTCAAAATCTGGCAGAAATGAATGATGTAAACCAGAAGTTAATAAAGCATTTGGAAAAATATTTAAAGTTTAAAAGTTTAAAAATATTATATGAATCTTTATCACAAATTCCAGTAATGAAAACCCTATTTCTTTCTGCTTTTATCTCCTGGTTGAAGGAAGCCCCAGCATGAAGGGAGGGTTTGGTACATGCTTTAGAGCTACTGACCATGAATTGCCTAGCCATCTCCATGGTTCAAGTACAATGCTTTCTCTGATGTGCTAACATCCTGAGGCACTTAATCAAGGTTTCCCTATGTTGTAAAGCATGACTAACAGGCACCAAAACCCCTGGGCACCACAGCTTTTCAATGGCCTTTCCCATCATAATCTTCTTTCATCATTCCCATAGATCTGCCTTGTGCCATAACAACTAGAGAATGATACATGTGGAAGACAAAAAACAAATGAAACCCTGGTAGAGGAATGCTGCCAGCTCAAAAGCCCTCAGTCACATGGACCATGATGAATGATGATTTCATTGTCTCAGAACCATTTAAATCAAAAAGGACACAGTCTTAGAAGCCCAGCTTCTAATTATTTCATGGGTTAAGCGTCATTTGATGGGGCATCATAGAATGAATAGAAATAGATTTGGAATACCAAGATATTGTTTTGAACATATTTTGGGCATGTCTGTCAACAAATGAGAATCTGAATGCCAAATGACCTTTGTAAGAGCCCACTGGAGAATGGTGGCATGCCCACCCAGAAAATAAAAGACACGGAGTGTGCAGTGGCCACCAGGGGCCAGCGGTAGGGTGAGACCCTCCTGCTGGGCATGCTGCCCATCACCTCCTGCCCAGCTCTGGATCTCTGTCAGCACGCATCCTCTTGACTTCTTAATTGTCTCTGTTCAGGGGCTGTGTCAAATAGAGTTTTCCTGTGCCTGTGCTCACTGTGTATTACATCTTTTAATCAGTATATATAATTACTTACCACAATCTGCCATGCCAGATTTTCTAAGCATTAGTCTAATTAACTTAAGCTTGATAATTATGTTTCAGATTCCATAACAGTATGCGCAGAACCCACAGATTATTCTGCCAGCTTAGTTGATTCTGATAACGTTCTCTTTGACAGGTTGGTTTTGTAGGTTTTTTTTTTTAAACTCAGCAATAATTATATTGGGTTCAAAGTTTTCCTCAAAATAAAATTAGTTTGTTTCTAAAGATAAGTTATCAAATAATTAACACAGATCAGATGTGAAATGTAAAGTTTCAGTTTATGTGTATATACTCAAATATGTTCTTTGCTAATGGACGAGAAGGCATTAGAAGATATAGGTACTTGGTGGGCAAAGCAAATAAGTGTTCCTTATTTTATGTAGCATCAATTTCGCATTGTTGCATTCCTTTTCTCATCAAAACCATGGAAATGAGAGAGAGAGAGAGAGAGAGAGAGAGAGAGAGAGAGAGAGAGAAAACAAATATCATATCTCCTGGGTCCTACCTCTCCAATGTGAGAAAGGTCCATTTTTTACTTGGATCAGTGTATGAGTACAGGTGTATAACTCAGTCATGCTGTCTCCCTCTTCCCTCCCTGTCTCCTACTCCCATATCTAGGATAACAACACAGGATCATAGATTTAGGGCTGGAAATGCCCTTAATTATTGTGTGTATAAATACACACACACACACACATACACACACATATAGTCTAATTAACTTAAGCTTGATAATTATGTTTCAGATTCCATAACAGTATGTGCAGAACATATATATATATATATGTGTGTGTGTGTGTGTGTGTGTGTGTGTGTGTGTGTGTGTGTGTGTGTGTGTGTGTGTGTATGTATGTATGTATATTGTAGTTGCTGTTGTTCAATCATTTCATGATTCTTTGTGACCCCATTTGGAATTTTCTTGTCAAAGATACTGGAGTGGTTTGCCATTTTCCTCTCCAGCTCATTTGATGGATGAAGAAACTGAGGCAAACAGGGTTGTTACTCCCTCAGAGATACACAGCTAGTAAGTATCTGAGGCCAGATTTGAACTTAGCAAGATGAGTCTTCTAGCCACATAGTAACTCAGTTTAAAAATGTAATATCTTCTGTTTTATTCTATTTCAATTTATTATGTTAAATATTTCCCAATTACACTTTAATCTAGTTTCCTGCTTCATTACAGGGTGCTGTGGGCTGCCACATTTGATGCCTGAGATCAAGATCAATGCTCTCATTTCCCTAATAATTAAACTGAGTCACAGAGAATTAATTGACTTGCCCAGGGTCACAAGGGTTAGGAAAGCTGCAGGGTTTACTTAGAACCATGTCTGTTGAATATAAATCCAGATATTTTTTTCATCACACCATGCTGTCTCAACCCAGAAGGACTGAGGAGGCCAGTCTCTGAAAGACCAGGAAGAATCTGAAGCTGAATGTTGATTTCAATGCTTCAGTTTGATATAAGGGCAAGGTGTGAAACATGAAATGACTGAGGACCAGCTTTCTCTTCAGGGTGATTATATCATTTAGTGGACTGGGCTGAACTGAACTGAACTGAACTGAACTAAACTGAATTGAATTGAATTGAACATAAATGTTACTATGTTGTTCTTTGTCAACCTCACAAAGCAATACTGGACTAAAATATAATTTGCTAATAATGTAAGGGATAGAAAAACGATATAACATTTTGACTGGAAAGAGAACAAGATGTAGAGACATTTTTATCATCACAAAAAAGGCAAAATTCTAAGAATCTTGGTGGGGGAGGGATGTTGTTTTTAATTGGTGTATGCATGGGCTAGCTCATATAGAGCAAAGACTCCGCAGTAACTTAGACTCTTAGAGACTTGCCTGGGGCACCGAGAGGTTAAATGGGCTGCCCAGAGTTATGTAGCCAGTATGAGCCAGAAGTGTGACTGGAACCCAGGTGCTCCCGACCTCAAGGCTGGCCTTCTTTCCCTACACCTAATTGACTCTCCAGAGGATGAAACCTATTCTGTAAAGACCATAGTGAGAGAAGAACAAAGAATCAACAACATCCCTATGAAGAGTTGGAAGCTTAGAGCTCATAGGAAGAAAAAAATATCCTAAGGAGATTCTCATAAAAGTTCTGATGGTCTTAGGTTGATCCAAAAAAAAAAAGCCAGGCCTTTGCTGACATCAGCCAATCAAGATTCTCCTGTTAACTAAAAGTAAGGGCTGTTTAGACAAGTAACAACAGCAGGCTGCATTTACATGATGTTTCTCATATTGATCCAGATCCTAACTGACTCTCCCATCTCCCCATCAACTCCTTTTCTGTGTGATGCCTTTCCCATTAGAAGGTAAGCCTCTTGAGGGCAGGGATTATCTTTCTTTTCCTTTGTGTTTCTATTCCCCCAGTTTCTGCACAGGGCCTGGCACATAGTAAGCACTTAACAAAGGTTTTCTGCCTTGTTAACTGCAGTTTATAGCATGATTTCCTTTTTATAAATGTTTCTTTCTATTGTCTGTAGTTACACCCCAGGTTACTAGAGAATCAGAGTTTGCAAAGGGAATAACTCTAAGAGGTTTTACATTTTACATATTATCTATGCTAATACCCTGGGTTAAACTATTTCCCTGGGGACAACTGAACTAGTTTAATTTGCTGAATAATCCCATAACTCTCCCCAGAAAACCCTTAAAACTTGAATTTGGATTCCATCTCCCTCCCCACCCCCCTCTTCCAGAACAGGGTTTTTTAATCTGGATTCTATTATCTTGTGATTTTTTTAACAAAAGATAGTTATCAAAATATTTTTAATTTTTTAAATGCTTTTTAAAATATTTAAAAATGCATAACTATTTCATTATGATTGTTTTTTTGTGAAAGTATGTAATTTTTTTTTCATTTTAACACATTTTTATTCATTTCTTTCTTTCCTTCTTTTTCCTTCCTTCCTTCCTTCCTTCCTTCCTTCCTTCCTTCCTTCCTTCCTTCCTTCCTTCCTTCTATTGTTTATATATTATAAAACCTCAAAGGGCCTAGGACACATAAAGATTAAGAACCCCTGGATTAGAGGAATGATCCCAGTGCAATCAAGGTGCCACTGAGAACATGAATGCTAATTCCTTTGACTAACTTCCATGCCTTTAACCCAAAGGAAGGGAAAGTAAGAAGGTGCTAGAGGAGAAAGTCCTGTCCCTGAGCTAACCTGGGCATGTTTGAGGAGGATGTTGGCTGTTCCCTTTTCTGTTTGGGAGAATTCAGTTTGGCCTTGGATTGCTTTTCCCCTCCAAAACACCCAACACAAGAGGGATAGTTCTGAGGAAGCTGATTTATAGAGATTAAAATGGTTGAGTGGGAAGACCAAGGATCTGAAATCCAGTCTTAGATCTAATCTAATCCTGAGGTTCTCTCTCATCCCAAATGGCATCACTAAAAGTTGAACCCAACTGAAGTAACTGAACAATAATCTCTTCCCTAAGTTTTCAGATATATAGTTAGTACTTTACATGCTGTATCCCCCAGTATAATGCAAACTCCTTGAAATCAGGGATTTTTTCATGTTCCCAGTGCCAAGAATTGTACTTTGTACACAGTCAGCATTTAATATCTACTCACTAGATTCAATGGTACTAACACATCATAGCCCTCTCCTCTCCCTCAAACCGTGCCTCACTCTCCTTAAATCTCCTGCATGATCCTTCGCTCCTCAGGGTCCCCATACCTATTTATTCACCTGTCCTGCGACTCTGAATATCATCATCCCTGATTCATTGTCATTCATCCTTATTCCATTAATATTTAGTGCTTACATATGCTCTCCTCAGGGAGGGCAAGTGTTTCTGTTATTCTGTGTATATGGGATTTTTCACTGGGCAGGTTTCTGGTAGGTGGAGACCACATTTCTTACTTTGTAAGTTTCTGCCAGGGCTAATGAAAGAACAGGTATCTCATGCCTCAACAAACAACTGACTAATGGATAGCGACATTCCCAAAGCCTAGAGATCAGAGCTCTAACTGGCCTTCTTAGACTGGGACAAATTCAGTATTGGGGGGTCATAGAAATCAATCAGTCAACCCAAAGTACTGATTGATGATGGTCACTAGAGCTACAAAGACAAAAATGAAACAGTTCTTGCTCTCAAGGAGTTTATAGTTGATTAAATAAAAAAGTAGGACAAGAATCTGAGTACATGATAGATAAGAGGCTGGGTTTGACAGCTGGCAGTCCATCTTCCTCAAGATCAAGTTCTGGCCCCTCTGGGGATGGGGAAGATGAACCCAGAGAGAGGAGTTCCCCAACACTAGTTCCCTTATGGAAGCAGTCCAAGGCACTTGCAATAAAAGCAATCAGAGAATTTTGAGGTAAGGCTTGCAGAGGAAGCATGTCTCCCACTCCAGCAAGGACAGTCCTCTACCCACCCTTATGACAGTACCCTGAGGCAAAGCTTTGTTCTACTTATGCCAGTTTCTGCCCTGTAATGCACCATAAAGTTTTGGGGAGTTTTGTTTCCCCCTGAAGTTTAGACTCTGACTCATGTTTCTACAAACCATGGTGGAAATGAGCATGGGTTTCTTCCCCCATGAAACTACCACCATGACTCTGTGACCTCTCTTCACAGGAAGCTGCTTAATATTCTACCAGCCTCCAGTGAATGAGCCTCAGAGCACCACAGATACACAGCAGGGCTGGAAATCCACTTGTATCTAATTTCCCTCTGTGATTCCACCTCAATTAATAGGGTTTTTTGCATTTCACACACGAGCAGCTGCATTACTGAAACACACAATCCCTTCCCAAATTTAATAGCTGAGGTACCTTCCTTCCTGATTCTACAAATGAAAGCAAATCATCATCTTCTTGTAGCACAAAGCAATTAAAATTCTTTGTCCACAACTCTGCTTTCCTTCAATATTGCCTGGACCCTAAAGGTCCAACATTCTGCACATAATCATTTCTTGGAAATGATCTGTTGCAGAGGGCTTCAAAGGGCCGAAGGGTTTAAAATTCTCAAAAAAAAAAAAATCAATTGATTCCCATTTGTCACAGTGAGAAGTTTTAAATTGTGGTCATCAGATGAACACTTTAAATTAGAAAAAGATTGATTAGCATAATTCTTAAAGATCTGAACTATAAACTCACAGAAAGCCCTCTGAGTGGATTGATGATACAGAAAGGAGATGAGGAAAGCTCTAATTAGTGAGGGGGTGTCCATATTTCTCTAGGCAAGTGCAGAAAGAGAGGGAGGAAGTGATAGATGGACTGACAACTGTAATGTAGTCCTGTTACTACAGTTCTGACTTGTCAGTCTCAATAGTGATTGGCTGTGTTATCCCATGAATAGTTCTGCTCACATCTGCAGGCAAAGTCTGGAGCTCTGACTTCTCTATGCATTTGGATTATGATTTCTTAGCCAAGACCAAAGCATCAAGTTCAAGGTGCCTAGACACTCCCTAAACATCCCTGAAACATATATATATATATATATATATATATATATATATATATATATATATATATATATCAGTTTGAATGGGTAGATTTCTACAGAACCAAGGCCAGGGGCATATGGCTTTATGTCAACCCGAGTCCCACTGTTTTCTGCCCCATTTCACTGCTACTCAAGTTTTCTATGAAATTGCTTATGGTTGGTGTATGTTTATTATTGTCAAGAGAAATTTCATTTTCCAAATGAGCTCTTTCATTTTTTTAATTGGAAGGCCTCATTGTCATCAATAAACATTTCTGGAGTACCTACTGTGTGTGGAGAGGGTAGGGGCACAATGGGTTTAACCAATGAATGCACAAACATTTGTTAAGTATCTACTATGTGCCAGGCACTACACTAGGCTCTGAGCATACATAGATAAAAAATGCAATAGCTATTTGCCTTGGAGGAGTTTACATTCTACTCATAGAGACAACATATATACATATGAGCATATATGAAATGACTTACATATCTACTTGTCTATATTAATATGTGATAATAAACACTTAATAAACAATAATCAATTATGTGCTAGATGTGCTAAGAGCTAGAATATGAAAATAAAAAGGAAGCAGTGCACACTCTCAAGGGACTAATGGTTGGGGGGCAATGTATCCAAAAACAATAATAGATACAAAATTAATACAAGGTAGTTTGGGGAGGGAAAGGACCATAAGTTGAGAGATTCAGACCATGGTGCTTAAGGAAAGTCATGAAGTCTACAAGACCTAGCTGCTGCCTTGAGGGACATACAATCAACTCGTACAGTCAAGATACATGGGTAGGATGAATGATTCAAGGCACCATAGTGCTGAATGTTGTCAAAGTGGTTTCCAGGCTGCAGAAGGAGAAGTCATCAGTGACCTTGGGCTGAAGTAGTCTGGTAAAAGTTTTGTGATAAAGTCAGCACATGAGTTTGGTTTTGGGCTAAGCCCAGAAGCATGATTAAGTCTCATTCATTTCAGAGTAAAGTAGTTTGGGAAAGACACTGACAAACTAGTGAACATCCAGGAGAGGCAACCAGGAATGGCAAAAGATCTCAAGTACATGCTACATAAATAACCTGGGGATGTTTATCCTGGTGAAGAGAAGACTCAGGAGAGACATGGTAACAGTTTTCCACACTACCATGTAAAAGGGTTAGACTTGTTCAGTCTAATTCCAAAGTACTGGAAAAGGCAAAACCCTTGGAAATTGGGAAGAGGCGGCTCAATGTTTGGGGAAAAAATCCTGACAATTAGAATTTCCAAAAACAGAAAGAACTGTATGCTCCCAGACAGTGGAGATCTTCCAATAAAGCCTGGATACTACTTGTCAGATACTATAAAAAGATTTTGTGTCATTTGTAGGATGGGTTACATGGCAACAAGGATACCCCTCAACCATAAAATTCTCTGATTCTGGGAATGGGATTTGGAGGAAACCAACCAAAAGGCAGGACAGTCTTGGAGCTCAGTGTATTTAATATATCTAGAGGAGGAAGACAGATTAGATGAATATACACATACAAAGGCAACCAATGTCATTTGTTTTGTGCATTTAATTTTTTTCCACAAATTTGGATATGTGGTTCAATTGGCATAAAAAGACAACCCATGGCCTGAAAGATAATGTTCTCATTAAGGGAAGCAATAAAACTAAGGCTTAGCTAAAGTGGTGTTTATTTTGTTAGTAACACTCTTACTATACCATACAGAATAAATCACTTAGTGACTGTAATCGTCTCCTGGCAGTCTCAACCTATTGAAGTCCACCTGTCCTTCAAGGTTAAGATCAAATGCTAGATTGTCTTTCAGGAGCTTCCCAGTTTAGGAATCAATGAGAATGAAATGATTGATATGACATCATGGTTTGGCTGATTAATGAGATATAGACAAGGAATCAAAAGAATGTACCTTGTATTTTACTTAATTAGTGCTATGTCTTATCCCCTTTAATAACTATGAGATCCTTGGGGAGAAAGCCTGTGAATTCTCAGATGTATATTCTTAGCACCTAGAATGAGAGGCAGAGTGAAAGGAACACTGACTTTAGAGTCAGAGGACTTGGGCTCAAGTCCCACATGACACTGGCAAGTGCCTTCCCCTCTCTATGTACTAGTTTTCTCATGTGTAAAATAAAGGTGTTGGACCAGATGGTCATTGAGGTCGCTTCCAGCTCTGGATTTATGCTTTGTGTTCCTTTGGAACATAGTAGGCACCTAATACACATTTGTTGTCTTGCATTGAGATGATGGGGCACCAAAAAGCTATGGGAGTAGAGTAGATAGAAAATTCTACTAATTGGCTGTGTACCACAAGATTCACTTACCCCCAGATCTCATGGCTTCAAAGTATCAGATACTAGGAGCAAATATGTATAATTGGGAGGTACTTAGACATCTTCTAGTCTGATGCATTGCTTTTTCTATTGAGAAAACTGTCACCAAGAAAGATTTTAAGTCATTTAGCAAAAGCAGGATTTGAACACAAGACAGGTAATGTAAAAATTCAGCGCTGTTTCCACTACATCAGACTGTTTAATCAAATCAGGCTCATTTTAGAATGTAAGCTTCTTCTGGGCAGACACAATTTTGCCTTTACATTCATATTCCTAACACTTAGCCCAGTACTTGGCATATAGCAGATGCTTCATAAAAATATAATTGATGCATTGAAAGAAAATATGGTTTCTCACCAAAAACCCCTAGGGACATTTGAGGAACAGGTTATAAAGTGGATAATCTGGCAGTTATGGTGTGTATTTTATAGAAATATTGGGACAGGAGTGAAGGTCATATTTGCTGTACTTTCTTACACATGACATCTGGCTGGATCAAATATTATGTAAAGAATAAAGGGCAAACACACAGTTTTGGTCATCTGACCCACCTTTCTCATTCGGGAAATCTAAGCAGGCTCTTGGGTATTGACATTCTGCTCTTCTTAGCACCAGAGAACAGAATATGGAATGCAGCCCCCTCTTCTCAGGAGAGAAGTGGGGCTGTGACAGAGAATCTTGAATCTTCTTTCAAATGCCATCATTTAATGAGTTAGATTTTATCACAGGTTTTTCTTTGTTATACTCTTTGCACCCTAATTTGTCTATACTGGGAAGCCAGCTTTGCATGTAGAGACATTATAATTCACAACATCATCATGATTGTTGATTATTCTAATACTTAATAATTCATTAAAGCACTTTCAGTTTGTAGGGCATGTCATGTATACTATTATAGGTGATCTTTACAACAGGAATTATTCATTCCCTGTACAAATGGGGAAACTGAGGGAGAAAAAAATTAAAAGATTTGTCCAGAGTCATACATCTAATTAGTGTCTGAGGCAGGATTTAAATTCAGGTCTTTCTGACTCTAAATTCCTGAATACCTATCCAGTATATCACTTTGTCACTATTTTAAAACACACACACACACACACACACACACACACACACAACCCTCCCAAAATACCTTTTCCCTTTCTGAGAAACACATTAATTTCACATATTTATTATGATTTTTCATCATGATGCCTCTGTCTCACTTTACAATCTATGCCTTGGCTACTTTAAATGGTCCCATAAACTTTGCAAAGAAAAACATTTTCTGTGTCTTGCACAGCTAAGACACCAATGAGCATGTATTAAGTACTTACTCTGCGTCAAGCTCTATGTAAAATTTTGAGAAGACAAAGAAAGACAAAAACCAATTCTTGCCCCCAATGAGTGCAAATTCAAATGGGGGAGGTAATATCCAAATATTACACATTTATGTCCAAGATACATACAGAATACACTGTAGATGATCTCAGAAAGGAGACAATTACATTGAGTCTGATAAAGCCTTCTTGCAGAAAATTGGATTGGAGCTGAGACTTGAAGGAAGCCAAGGAAACCAGAAGTAAAGAGGAAGGAGAGCATTCCAGACACAGGCACCAGTCAATGAAAAGATAATTGGGATATGGAGTATTGTATGGGAGGAATAGAAAGGAGGCCAATATCACTGTATCATAGAGTATGTGGATAGAGGGGGAATTAAAGTAAAAGAAGACAGGAACATAAGGAATGAGTCAGGTTGGGAAGACTTTGGAAGCAAAACAGATTTTATGCTTGTTCCTAGAAGTAATAGGGAGGCACTGAAGTTTACTGAGTAGTGGGGTAAGATTTGTGCTTTAGGAAGACCTCTTTGAAGGACTGGAGTAGAAAGAGTTTGAGGTAGAGAGACCAACTGGCAGCCTATTGTCATGGTCCAGTTGTGAAGGGATGAGAGCTTTCACCAGGGTGGCCACCAGTGTCAGAAGAGAGAAGGAAGCATATATGAGGGATGTTGCAAAAATAGCATTAACAGAGCTTGTGAACAGATTGGTTATGGGGAGTAAGAGAATGTGAGAAGTCAAGGAGGGTAAAAGGAGTCTCTTCTGACTGGGAGAATGGTGGTACCCTGGACAGTACAAGGGAAGTTGGGAACAGGTGATATTTGGGTGAAGGAAAAGATAATGTTGGGGACACGGTGAGTTTAAGATGTCTATGGCATGTTACGTTTAAGATGACCAGTAGACAGATGGAGATCAGGAGAGAGGTTAGGACTGGGTAATTAAATCTATGAATCATTTACGTTAATGTAATAATTTAATCTATTGGCACTGATAGGGTAAACAAGCAATGTAGTATAATGGAAGATGAGAAGAGAGCCCAGGACTGAGCCCTGGAGTATACCTGTGTCTAAGAGACCTAGAGGAGTGGTCAAGAGGTCAGAGGAGAACAAGGAAGGAACAATGTCATGAAAACTAGAGAAAAGAGAGTGTGAAGGAGAAGAGGATGATCCACAGTGTAAAAAGGCTGCAAAGAGGTCAAGAAGAGCACATTGAGGACACCACCATTTTGCAGCCTTTTGTTTAAAAGTAAAATGGGTGAACACTTGAAAATCATTTGATTGTTTGGAATCCTTCCCCTTCCCCCCAAAAGCTAGTCATTTCTATTTATCCAAACATTTGCTTCCATTTGGAAATATTCACTAATAATTTCCTTCTGTTTTGCCTGCTAGGATGGTACCAAAATACGTGTGCTGAAAGTAATTTGTTTTGAAAATGCATACTAATGTAGCTTACCAGTAGACTGTAAACTTGTTGGGGGCAGAGATGTTTTATGTTTTTGTAAATAAAGTACAGAAAGAGATCAAGGAAGGCATAGTTGATTTTGGGTTCAAATCTTGCCTCTGGTATATACTTGTTGACTCTGAGAAAAGTCACTCCTCACTTCTCAGTACTCTAGGTAACTCTCTAAGGCGCTTACAAAGAAGATGCCCACCTGCATTGGTAGAAAGCATTTCCTCACCTGGGTACTCCTTATCCCAACAAAATCACAGGTTCAATCCTTATTCCTATACCTATGTCCTGGGCATGACACATAGTATGAGCTTAATTAATGTTTATTCAACTCAACTAATTGAATAAGATATATGGCAGAAAAGCAATCACTGTGGAGAAGAGGACCATCTTTGCCATCCTTAAAACCAACTGCTATTAATAGGCAATACTCCCACACCCATCCACCCCAAACTACAAGCCCTATTTCTAATCCAACCTTACAGTCATCATCCTGAGAAGTCACTCCAGTGAAGACGTAGGCTGGCTTCTGTAGGTAGTATGGATACAACTACTGAAAACCTAGAAAACAAGTTCCCACCACAAAGGTCCCCGACCATGGAAAATGGTGCAATGTTAGAAACCGACAGGATTTTATCAGTGGAAATGACATTCAGAAACATTCATTACCATCTGCTTTGCCACTCTACCCCAAGAATGATGTAGCCTTTCCATCTGACTGGCAGCTGGTAGCTTCTATTTATGTCATCTCTCACACTAGAATATAAACTCTCTGAGAGTAGGGACTGTCTCACTTTTCTCTTTATGTTCTCAGTACTTTGTACATGATGAGCATTTAATAAATGCTTTTTCATTCATTCATTGAATAGAGGTGGTCAGATAATAACAGTTAACTCAATATTCTCCCTTGATCATGAGATTTGGAAGGAGAACATTTGTGCCCTCCTAAGCACAATGGGAATCCTCTAGCCCTCTTTCCATGTTCTCTTCTCCATATAAGATCATATCAAACTCTACCAAGTGTCTGAATACTCTTGGGAGAAAGACTACATATATGTTTTTCATAGAAAAAGACAAACACATACAAAAACAAAAAAACTATAGCCTTAGACCCTGGGAGAAAAAGGGTAACAAGACTGGAAGGAAATATTTCCTCCTTTTCCAACAAAGGTCTCTAAAGCTGTCATCTGATTAGTCCTAACTAGTCCCTTGGATACCATTCCATGCATCCTCTGCCCTAGCAGAATCAGTCTGGCAGTGAAATCTCTACAGCAATGGGTCCAATAAACCCCTAAACAATTATCAGTTTCATTGGGAAATCATTAGCACACAGGAACTTGCTATGTGTGTAACAATTGACAGGCAGACTGGGTCCTTAGCAGAGGTGACTGAGACTTCACAGATAAGCCCAAACAAATTTATGAGCATCAGACTTCCCACAGTCTTCTTAGAAGAGGTAGTCCTCATAAATCAGGGATTAACTAAATTTTCATTTTGGCTTTTCATTTCACCTTTAAGCAACCCCTAAGGCATCCAGTAGGATTTTGTTTGACCTTTAACTAAAGTTCAATCTCTACTAGGCTCCCAATTTTGACTGGTCCCCTAGGGTGAGCCCTTAAAACAGATTTGAGGCTAATTCAAATAAAGAATAATCCCTGGACCAACCATGCCCAAAGATGGGAATCCTAATTGTCTTGGGTGTGGAAAAAATATCGGTTTGAGTTCAACTAATGAATTGCAGTAATCTTTTTCCTTAGGTAACATTGACCACTAAACTCAAGAGGGAAAGTTGGATATTGAACAGAGCATGTTTCTTTAACTCAATATCTCACCTAAATGGGATTAGCTGGATGCAACTACATATTCTGTAGCCTCTAGAAAAGGGTCTATGATTCAACTCAGGGAAAACTTGAATTTTCTCATTTATTGCCAATTTTATGCCTATCCACAGCCACTCTGGATCCAAACCATAGGAAATCTTTTCTTTTTTAGTGTGAAATCTCTGTATCAGTGGCCATCTAAAGTCTCTCTCACAACTAGCCCTTCAGCTGCACTTAGAGTAAAAGAGAGATGGGAATTAGACTAACAGGAAAGAGTCAGACTGATCTGAGGGCTATCTGGTAAGAATGGGGAGTGGGGCAAAATTATAAACATATATTTTTAAAAGTTATATCCCTTCCATGTTAACAAAAGCCAAATTTCTGGCTTGCTGGATGGTCAATTCATTTCAAAATGGACTCTGCAGTCACTTAAAAAGTAATAATAGCAATAACTCAACTGACTCAATGGCATCTTACCAATGAATCAAAGCAGGTAATTTTGTTCCTGCTGTTTTTCTGACTTCCAGGAAACCACTGGGAACATTTGGACACTCATTCTTTCTAGTACTCCTGGAGAATTCAATGTGCTCATTTTAAAAGAAAAGTCTAGTCCTTTTGTGCAGACGATTCAGTATTGGCTGTTTCAGCTCCCATTTCCTTCATTTTTTCTGTCTAACTTCTACTATTAGGCTTATCAATTAAATGATTTTTTTTTTCTGGTGAGCATATACGGAGATAAATTCCTCAAAAATAACCTCTGAACCTGAAAGCAAAAGCCCATCTCTGATTCCCAAAACATTTATCTTTCTGTTTCTCTCCACCCCAAAGAAGAAGAAAAGGCATAGAAACATTAGCTTTAGCATTAAGAGAAGAAAAAGAAATAGGCAAAGAAGAAACTAAGTTATCACTCTTTGCAGATGATATGATGACATACTTAGAGAATCCTACAGAATCAAGTAAAAAACTACTTGAAATAAACAACTTTAGCAAAGTTGTGGGATACAAAATAAACCCACACAAATCATTGACATTTCTATATATTCTAACAAAGCCCAGCAGCAAGAGATAGAAAATGAAATTCCATTTAAAGTCACTGAAAACATTAAAAAATATATGGGAGTTTACCTGCCAAAACAAACCCAGGAACTGTATGAACATAATTACAAAACATTTCTCACACAAATAAAGTCAGATCTAAATAACTAGAAAAACATCAGTTGCTTATGGGTAGGCTGAGCTAATATAATTAAAATGAAGATCCTACCTAAATTGATTTACTTATTCAGTCTCATATCTATCAAACTACCAAAAAGTTTTATAGAGTTAGAAAAAATAATAACAAAATTCATCTGGAAGAACAAAAGGTCCAGAATATCAAGGGAATCAATAAAAAGAAATGCAAGGGAAGATGGCCTAACTGTACCAGATGATAAATTGTATTATAAAGCAGGAATAATCAAAACTAATTGGTATTGGCTAAGAAATACAGTGGTGGATCAGTGGAATAGGTTAGGTACACAAGACACAGTAATCAGTGATTATAGTAATCTATTGTTTGATAAACTCAAAGACCCCAGCTTCTGGGATAAGAACTCACTATTTGACAAAAACTGCTGGGAAAACTGGAAAATAGTATGGCAGAAACTGGGCATAGACCAACATGTGACATCATATACCAAAATAAATTTCAAATGGCTTCACAATTTAGATATAAAGGCTGATACTATAAGAAAATTAGAGGAGCAAGGAATAGATTATCTGTCAGGTTTATGGAGAATGGAGGAATTTATGACCAAACAGGAGATACAGAATATTATGAAATGCAAAATGGGTCATTTTGATTACATTAAATTGAAAAGTTTTTACACAAACAAAGCCAATGCAACCAAGATTAGGAGGGAAGCAGAAAACTGGAAATTTTAACCACCAGTGTCTCTGATGAAGCCCTCACCTCATTTCTAAAATATAGAGAACTGAGTCAAATTTATAAGGATGCAAGTTATTCCCCAATTTATAAATGGTCAAAGGACATAAACAGGTAGTTTTCAGAGGAAGAAATTAAACTAAAATCACTACTGATTAGAGAAATGCAAATCAAAACAACTCTGAGGTACCACATCACACTTATCAGATTCACTAACATGACAAAATAGGAAAACGATAAATGCTGGAGAAGATGTGGGACAATTGGAACAGTAATGAATTGTTGGTAGAGTTGTGAAGTGATCCAACAATTCTGGAGAGAAATTTGGAACTATGCCCAAAGGGCTATAACATTGTGCATATCCTTTGACCCAGCAATACTACTTCTATGATCTCAAAGAGATCATACAAATGGGGAAAGGACCCACAAGTACAAAAAATATTTTTAATGGCTCTTTTTGTCATGGCCAAAAACTGGAAATTGAGGAGATACCTATCAATTGGGGAATGACAGAACAATTTGTGGTATATGAATGTAATGGAATACTATTGTGCTATAAGAAATGATGACCAGGCAGACTTCAGAAAAACCTGGAAAGACTTATATTAACTGATGCTGAATGAAGTGAGCAGAACCAGGAGAACATAGTATATAGTAACAGTCACAGTGTGTGATGACTAACTTTGATTGACTTAGCTTTTCTCTGTAATACAAGGACCTAAGACAGTTTCAAAGGACTCATGACGGAACATGTCATCCACATCCAGAGAAAGAACTATGGAACTTCAATGCATAGTGAAGTAGACTATTTTCTTTCTTGTTCCCATTCATTCTATTTCTTCTATACAACATGACTAATGTGAAAATATGTTTAATAGGAATGTCTATGCAGAGCCTATATCAGATTATATGCTATTTTGGGGAGGGGGGAGAGGAGGGAAGGGAGAAAATATAAAACTTATAGAAGTGAATTTTGAGAACTAAAAATAAATAAACTTTAAAAAAAAGAAGGAAAAAATAAATCTTTCCACAATGATTTAGACAAACTTCAGTTTGTCTAACACACACACACACACACACACACACACACACACACATTCTGTGGTTTTAGTGGAGTAGGAGATCAAGATGAGTTGACTGTGGGATATGGAATCCTCAAAAGCTAGTGTGATCTTGACTGAATTAAAAGAAGTCTAGCTCCAAGAACAAGGAGGCAAAAGTCCAACAATAGACTGTCCCAATCTGACCACATATGGGACACTGTGTTTATTTCTCAAGCCCACACTCTGGAGAAAATGGTGAAAACTGAAGACTGTCCAGAGGAGAACATGTTGGATAATGAAGATCCTTTGGTCCATGGTAGGAAAGGATCAACTGAAGGAATAGTGGGTGTATAGTATAAAGAAGATAAAGTTCAAGAAAGCCCACAAGTCTTTTCTAGTACTTAAAAAGCTGTTACCTAGAAAAGGGATTAGGAGAGTGCTTTTTAGCTCCAGGAAGAAGAACCAGAACAGTGGGTAAAAGTTGTTGTGAGGTAATAGTAGCCTAGATGTCAGGAAAAAAAACAAATAAACTTCCTGATAATTAAAATTATGCCAAAGTTGGGTGGTTCCAGACATAGTAGGTTGTCAACATGTTTCAAGCTTCAAGAAGAAATATTAGGGAAGAATCAGAAATAATTGAACTCAGCAGGTCAAGGTCTGATAATCTTGAGAACCCTATTTCATAAGATTACAGGAAAAACAAAACAAAAACTAGAAGGTCATCATCTCATAGAAATTAACGTATGCCATGTAAGCTCAAAATGGTTATATGATCTGATTATTGAATGAATGGAGAAGCATTAATTAATCACTTTCTATGTGCCAGGTATCATACTAAGCTCTGGGGATACAAAAACAAATAAGCAAGACAATCCCTGTCTTTAAAAAGTTTAAAATTTAATAATGGAAAAGAATATACACAAGGGACCTAAAGATGGAAGGGGAGGCAAGGGTAATCACACAACAGCATGGCTTAGAGATGGCTAGGAAGTTGTGTGGTGGGCTGCATAGAACCGTTGATTTAGAATTGAAAGGAAACATTTTGTTATATAGATGAGAAAACAGAGACCCAGATATCACACTGGAAGTTAATGGCAAAGCTGAGATTCGAACACAGATTCTCTTCCAGTGCCTTTTCCCCAGCTCCAATTTTTTTTCTTTCTTTCCTTCTCTCTTTTCTTTCCTTCCTTCCTTCCTGCTTTTCTTCCTTCCTTTCTTCTTTCATTCCTTCCTTTCCCACTACAGATCTTCCCAGGAGTTCTGAACTGCTCTTTCTCTAACCTGGGCTGGTTCATCCCTCCTTAAGCAACCTGGTGGCCCCTGCTCTTAGGAGCTTATCATATTGATGCTGATCATAGCATCACAGAACTTCCAGAATCAAAAGATCAGCCTCCTAACTAGCTAGCATTACAGGCATGGGTCACCACACCCTAGCTCCCCCACTTTCTCAATTACATAGACACTCCTTAAGGACAGGGACTAATCTTCTTTCTTTGTATTACTAGCTTCTAGCACAGTAGGTCATAAATAAGTGTGCAATGACTGATTAAATAAGATAAAGTACTATGGGAATTCAGTGGACAGAGGCATTTGTTTTAGTTGGAAGGAATTTGATTGGGATTGGGGGTGGAATCAAGGAAGGCTGATAGAGGAGAAGGCATTTTTCACCTTATTGAAACTCTACCAGAGGTTTTTAACCTGAGGTCCTTGAACTTTGTCTTAATATTTTGATACCATTTCAATACAATTAGCTCCTTTAAAAATTCTATTTATTTTGTATGCATTTGGCACTATGATTCTGAGAAGGGCTCCACAGGCTTCACCAGAATGTCTAAGGCATCTCAGGAAAGCAAGGACTCCTGCAGACAGTGTTTATTTTCCTGTGCCAATGAATCTTGGAGGTGATCAATTTGTGGAGTGATACAGATCCCAGCCCACCCATGCCTAATCACCCACCTTGTGCCACTCTTTTCTATGTCTTACATAAGCTCCTCAATGGGGGTTTGCCCACCAGGCTAGTGACCTACCTTGAGTTTTCTTTGCACATTAAGGGTACCGATGGGGCATGCAGGATGTTTGACAGTTATCTCTCACTCTCATCATGCGATCTGTGCTTCTTTTATTCTAATCATACATTTATTTGATGCTGCTATTTCCTCCCTCTGTCCACATGTGAAGTCATATCTACATGTGGTTTTGATCACTTATACTTTGCAAGATTTCTTGGGGTTTGGGGGCTAGATTTTTCCCCTTTCTTCCCTATTTATTTTTCTACCATTGTTTTTTGTTTGTTTCATTTCTGAAAAATTGAAACAAACCTTTTGTCTTATGTAGTTTTCATTCATGATTTTTTTTTTAATTATAGCACTGATAAACCAGGCATTGATAAAGTTCATTGGGATTCAGAGGAGCTATTTAACTATGCCTTTAAATCCAAATTTCTCTGAATCTCACTGATTGGTTAATAATAGCTCCCAGTCCAAGCCTCACTTGCTCATTGTTTAGGTTTTGATGAATCAGAGTGGGTGTAAGTATCAATTGTTTCTGTTTCGACCAGAAACCCTGATATTCTTCCTCTCCCATACTGATTCTTTTGGGAAGTCAAACTACACCATCTTTTGCCTCAATTCTTACCTAGCCTTTAATTACTGAATGGATGTTGCCTCAGACAAACTGAGACCTGGGAAAAACTTTAGCTTAAAAAGGCCAGGGTGTCCCACTGCATCTGGGTCATAAGTCATCCTGACCTATGTATGTCTTGCCACTGGACTCCCATGACACTGAAGAAATGAGGCTGATGACTTTGTACAGCCCCACCTCACTTAAATCTAATTCACTTGCAAGTCAAGACCTCACCCTCCTGCTGTTATTGGTCCTCTTCTAGAACAAAGGACAAACAACAACAGCAATATTTATTTGATGACCTCTTTTACACGAGTTCTTGGTAATTCCCTGATATCATGGGTTTCATCTTGCTTATGCCCTCCATGTCTCATTCTGTTGCCCTTTTGGTGAACTTCAACTCTGATTCTTCAGAGACTGCGGTGTTCCAAAACTTACACTCATAAAGTATCACTGAAAAATATTGAGGTTAAAAATCTGAGCCCTTACATCATAGGCTACAATCAGCTCTAAAAGGATACGTGACTAAAATGCAAAAGGTCATATCATAAAATAGAGAAGGTGTCATTGGAAACTATAACTAGGAGGACAATTATTTTTCTTTAAATTCTGAACTTGAACATAAAATAAAATGAGTGTGTCTGTATGCATAATAGAATAGAGAAAGAAGCTTATACAAGGACTGTGAAGCTTTCTTATTTTGCTTTCCTTTTTAAATAGATAATAAAAACAACATGTAACTTTCAAAGCTATCCTAATTGTCTACTATTCTTCCTGTCCTTCCTTATCATTTCCTGTACATTTTTTTTTCCAATGCTTCAATACCCTTGTTTTCTTTACATTGGCTACTATCTCTTTAGTCCCACCCACAACCCTTCCTTCCATTTCGTCAATTGAAAAAGAGGAAAAAAGACAATTTGTGTAAGCAAAGGTAGAGTTTTTTTGTAAAATGGAGCATTTGTAAAATGAGCTAGAGACAAAAACGGTGAACCATTTCAATATCTATGCCCTGAAAACCCCTAATGGGGTCATGAAGAGTTGGACGTGACTGAAATGACTGAACAACAATTGTTCTATGGGCATCTTCCAGCAGAAGACCTGGGCTGAATGAAATCCTAGGATGAGGTTGGCTTTTTCCCCCAAATCATCTCCCAGTGCTTGACTATCTACAGACACTATAATGTAATTTTCAATTTCATTACCCAAACATTTCCAGGAAATTGAATTTTGCCTTAACCACAGAGAGACCAAGATTAAAACATATATAGATATAAGTATAAGTTAAGCAGAGAACCTAAATATTAGGATTATTCTTAATTGGGAGCTCAGAGCAAATGTGATTGAACTTAGAATTGTTTGTCTAAGATCTATCCCCTAAAACTGAAGTGGGGAAATGAGGAGCACCTTAGGAGCCATTATATTTCTCCCTAGGCTTAAAATGAGCTAATTATTGAAATAAGATGTTATAAATGCATAGTCAAGAAATTATAGCAGGGGAGGAGAATTCTTAACAAAAGAAAGGATAGAGGAGCTCACAAAAGATAAAGCATAATTATGATTATTTGAAATTGAAAAAAAATTTTATAAGAAAAAATTGCAATTAGGATAAGAATGAAAAATATTGATTGCTAACAGATCTTTGCATCAAAGGCCTCTGATAAAAGTCTGATGTCCAAGATATATAGAGGTATAATGCAAATACTTAAGACCAAGAGTCATTCAATATGTAATTGGCCAAAAGACCTGCATAAACAGTTCTCCAAAAAAATGCAAATTATAAACAAGCAAATGGAAGATTGCTCCAAATCATTATTAATATAGAAGAGAAATATAAAAAGAAAGAAATTCACCCTGTACCTAGAAAAATGTCAAAAATGACCAAAAATGGACATAGTGAATATTGGGGGAAATAGGCTGTGAGAGGAGAGGCTTGTTGACTTGATAGATACCCTACTAGACTCTGGATAGACCTGCAAATTGACTCAACTGTTGTGGAAAGCAATTTGAAATTATGCAAAAAAGGTGATAATATTGCCCACACCTTTTGAATCAGAAATCTCATTTTTATCTGTACATCCTAAGAAGGTAAAGATAAGAAAGAATGGCCTCATACACCCCCAAAATACATATAGTAATACCTCTTGTAGTATTAAATAACTGGAAACAAAGTGAGGACCAATAATATAGGGAACAGGGAGACAAACTGTGGCACATGAATGCCACAAAATATCATTAGGCCATGAAGAATTCTAACTAAGAGACACTCTGAATGTGAAGGATCTGTTATTTCACAGGGAACTGTGAGAATACCCTCCATAAGCCAGAAACTCTCAACTTCTGTCTGTCTTAGTAAATAAATTGTAGAGTCGATTAAGACTCATAGAGTCTTGTCTAAGAACACAGGGATAGTGTCTGAGGTGGGAAGGAAAAGGAAGAAGCATTTATTAAGTACCTACTGTGGGCCATGGGCTGTATTAAGCACTTTATAAATATTATCTCACTTGATCCTCACAAAAATTTTGGGAGGTAGGTGCTATTATCCCTAATTTTATAGCTGAGGAAACTGAGGCAAAGAGAGGTTAAATGACTTGTCCAGCATCACAAAAACCAAGACCAGATTTGAACTCAATTCTTCTAAACTCCAGGTCCAATGCTTTATCTACTATGCCACCTGATTCCAAGAACTGCACTCTCTTCATTATTCCAAGACACTATTGGGTCTCTATAAACCATAATCTTAGAATCTGAACTATCTAGTAACATTAAGTCAGAAAGTTGAGGCAGAGGATTCTGGGTGCTAAGATGCACACATTTAAATAGAATAAGCACAAGAGATCTGTGATTCACTACAGAATTTGAGCAAAATATTTCAAAGAGGACAAAATGAGCCTGGTTATCTGGGCAGGGAAGTTCTATGCATCACCATTTGTAGATGAACAAAGGCACCATTTGGATAACTTGAACTAATAAAGACTTTAACCTCACTCGTTTAAGTCATTGGTCCTTGTAGATCTTTTACCAAGATGGCACATGTTATGTTCCTCTTCAAAGAGGAATGCCCCTAAAGGTCATGCCTTGCTCCATAAGAGGAACTCTCTTCAGTCAATTGCCATCACTATGATAGAATGATCTGAGTTAACCATGTCATGAGCCTTGATATCAGAAGACCTGGATTCAAGTTCTGGTTCTTCCTAACTAGTTGGATAACCATAGGCAATTCAATTGCCCTCCCTGTGCCTCAATGACTTCTCCATAAAATAGGGATCATATGACCTCCACTACCTATTTCACAGGAGTATAATGGAGATGTATTTGTAAACATTAACATGCTACAAAAATGAGTTTTGTTATGATGATATGGATAGAGAAGCATCATAGGGTAAAAGAGAGATAAACCCAGAGTCATAAAGATCTAAGCATCATAAGTCCCAGGTCTGGCACACCCTGACCGTGTAACCAAAGGCAAAACATTTCATTTCATTTTTTTTTTTGCTTTTTGGAGGGGGGTAGGCAGGGTAATTGGGGTTAAGTGACTTGCCCAAGATCACATGGCTAGTAGGTGTTAAATGTCTGGGGCCAGATTTGAACTCAGGTCCTCTTGACTCCAAGGCTGATGCTCTATTCCCTGAACCACCTAGGCACCCCCAAAACATTTGATCTTTTAATGACACTGGCAATTCCCAAAGATGAGGTGCTAATCTGGATCCATGGAAGAAATTTCTACACTGGGAACTCTCACTAATGAAATCCCAGGTTTGGGACAAGCAAGCATTATATGAGTGCTATTGTTGGCCAGTCTTCATGATGCCATTTGGAGTTTTCTTGGCAAAGATACTAGAGTGGTTTGCCATGAGGAAATTGAGGCAAGTAGGGTTAAGTGACTTGCCCAGAGTCACACACGCTAGTAATCATCTGAGACCAGATTTGAACTCACAAAGATGGGGCTTCCTGACTTTAGTTATAGCGCTCTATCTGCTGTACCCTGCTGCCATTATGTAAGTAGCATACTATGAGAATGTCAGTCAGTCAATATTCAGTAATTTAGCACCTGCTATGCTCCAGGTGCAGGGGCATCTACAATTGTCCTGATCTATATCTTGCCACTGGACCCAGATGGCTCAAGAGGAGAAAGTGAGGCTGGTGACTTTGCATAGCCCTCCATCATTCAAATCCAATTCACTTGAATGTCATGGCATCATCTCCCTGATGTCATGGTCCCCTTTGGGAACGAAGTATAAGAGAATAAAGGACAAACAACCTCTGTGAATAGTAGTAGGAGCTGCTCCACTGGGGACGCAATTAGAACTGGCCAGTTAAGCTACCCAACTCCCTTTCTTTTCTTTTCTTTCTTTCTTTCTTTCTTTCTTTCTTTCTTTCTTTCTTTCTTTCTTTCTTTCTTTCTTTCTTTCTTTCTTTCTTTCTTTCTTTCTTCTTTCCTTCCTTTCTTTCTTTCTTTCTTTCTTTCTTTCTTTCTTTCTTTCTTTCTTTCTTTCTTTCTTTCTTTCTTTCTTTCTTTCTTTCCCTTCCTTCCTTCCTTCCTTCCTTCCTTCCTTCCTTCCTTCCTTCCTTCCTTCCTTCCTTTCTTCCTTCCTCCCCCCCCTTTCCCTTCCCTCCTTCCACTTAGGGTATCACACCCTCTGTCCATATGGAGTATCATACCCGTACCTGCCAGTGCCCTGCTCTCATTTATTGATCAACAAGAGTTCCCAGGCCAAGCCCCAGTTCATCATTGTCTGGGCCCTGATTGGTTCAGAGTGAATGTGAATAACAATTGTTTCTGTTTTGGCCAGATACCCTGAGGATATCCCCCTTCCACATTGATTTGTTTGGAGTAGGCCAAAGAGCCCACTCGGCCACATTTCTTACCTAGCCTTAATCACTGAATGGGCATCTCAGTCAAACTCAGACCTGTTAAAGACCTTAGCTTAAAAAGGCCAAGGTCTCCCACTGCATCCAGGGCCATCTCCAGTGATCCTGGATGTTGTCCTATATCTTGCCACTAGACCCAGGTGGCTCCAGAGGAGAAAGTAAGACTGGTAACTTTGCACAGCTCCCCCTCATTTTTTTTTTTGCTTTTTGGAGGGCTATTGGGGTTAAGTAACTTGCCCAGGGTCACACGGCTAGGTTTTTGTTTGTGTGTGCGTTAAGTGTCTGAGGCCGGATCCGAACTCAGGTCCTTCGGACTTCAGGGCCAGCACTCTACTCACTGCACCACCTAGCCACCCCAGCTCCCCATCATTTAAATCTATTTCACTTGTATTTCATGGCATCACCTCCCTGATGTCATGAACCACTTTGAGAATGGAGGACAAATAACAACATGATCTGGGTACTTTGCTAAATGCAGGTAAAAGGAACTAGAGCCAGAAATATAAAAAAAGACCAAAAAAGCCAGTTCCCTCTCTTAAAAGGCTCATAGCGTAGACAACATGCAAACATCTACGTACAAACAAGCTACAAATAGGATAAATTGAAAAGAATCAACAGAGGAAAGGAAGGTATTAGCATTAAAGAAAGGCTTACTGTAGAAGGCTGGACTTTAGTTGGAATTTAAAAGCAACTAGGAGGCAGAGATGAGGATGGAGAGAGAATTACAGGCATGAGGAATAGTCAGGTGAAGAGGCTGGAGTTAAGAAATGGAGTGCTTTGTTTGAGGAAGGGCAAGGAGGCTGGTGTCATTTTATTGCAGAGTAGGTATAAAGACTGGAAAGGTAGGAAGAGGGCTAGGATATGAAAACCATTGAATGCCAAACAGGGGATTTTGTATTTGGCCCTAAAGGCACTTGGGGGCGACTGGAGTTTCTTGAGTAGGGGTATGACATGCTTAGACTTATGTTTTAGGAAAATCACTTTGGCGACTGAATGGAGGATGGATTACACTGGGGAGAGTCTTGAGGCAAGAAAACCAGTCCGCAGACTATCACTATCACAGTTCAGGTCTGAGAAGTGGGTCTGCACTGATGTGGTGGCAGTATCAGAGGAGAGAAAGGGGTGTGTATGAGAAATGTTACAAATGTACAATCTACATATTGGATATGGGCATGAGAGAGAGTGAAGACGATTGGAAAGCAAGGTGATTGGGAGGACTGTGATGCTTTTGACGGTAATAGGAGAGGTAGGAAGAGAGGAGGGTTTGAGATGCAATGTTGATGAGTTTCTTATCTTTCTGGCTACTAGCTAAGCTGCACATTCTCCACCACAATATCCTAGCAAAGAAGGCCCAAACTGACAAATCAGAGATCTGCCATTCTACCTACTGATTTGCTCTTAGAGATTTGTAGCTTCTGAAAGGACATTTATTTCCCTAGTCATTTCCTGATTGTAGCAGTTGCTATCTCCCCTCCTTCCCCCCCACTAAAAAACCACAGAAGAATAAAATATATGAAATTTTGCCTAAAGCATTCTTGCTGAGATGGAAAATGTGTCAGACAGTCAGATGTGTGATAAAATACCAGAGTAATCTAGAATAATGCTTTGAAATGTTGCTAGGGTAAGCATGCATGAAGAGGGATGGAAATAGCCCACAAACACAAATGTTAGTGCTGTGACTCATCTCTAATCTCAAGGTAGAAAAAAGAAAGCTATTCTTTTTCTTCTTTGGTGATTTGCATGGCCTTCCTGCTCTTGAAAGCTAATGAGATTATGCTATTGAAAAAAAACACACACACAAAGAAAACTTAGATATATGTAAGTATGAGGGGGTAGGTCTACCTTCATCCCAATTAATCACAGAAGGCCCAGACATTTCAATTGAATTAATCACACTAGGTATAAATAAGTCCATATTCAATTTGAAAGAATAAGTCAGTCAATGAACTTTTAAGCACCTACAATGTATAAGGTACTGTGTTAAGTGGTAGCTGTACAAAGAAAGGCAAGAGACCGTCTCTGTTCTCCAGAAGCACACAGCCTAATGAGGGATACAATAATGCCAACAACTACATAGAAACCAACTGTATCTAAGAGAAATTGGAGCTAATCAACAGGCAGAAGGCCCAAGAATTAAGGGATATCAGAAAAGGCTTCTCATAGAAGGTGGGATTTTAGCTAAAACTCGAAGAAAGCTGGGAAAGTCAGGAGGCAGGAAAGAGGAAGGAGAGCGGGTCAGCCAGTGAGAATACCTGGAGTCAGGAGGATGGAGTGTCTTGTTTGTGGAACAAGAAATCCAGTGCCACTGGATCCTAAAGTACATGGTGTTGAGGGTGGAGTGTAAGGCGAGACTAGAAAAAGAAAAAAAAATAAGGGAGCTTCAGGTTATGAAGGGCTCTGAACACCCAAACAGGATTTCATATTTGATCTTGCAGGTAACAGGAAGTCACTGCAGTTTATTGAGTGAGAGAAGTGAGGTGGTCAGACCTGCCCTTTAGGAAGGTCACTTTGACAGCTGATTATAGGATAATTTGGAGAGGAAAGAGATTTGAGGGAAGCGAAACCAAGCAGCAGGTTATTGCAAAAGTCCAGCTGTGAGGTCATGAGGGCTTGCACCAGGATGGAAGCCTGGATGAGAGGAGAGAAGGTGCCTATTTAAGAGATATTGCAAAAGGAGGTATGTAACATTTTTTACCACATTGGATATGGGGGATTGAGAGAGAAAGGATTTAAATATAACATATAGGCTGTGAAACTAGCTGACTGGGAGTATTAGGGTACTCTTAATAGTAACAGGTAAGATGGGAAAAGTTTTTTTTTTTTTTTTTTGCTTTTTTGGAGGGGCAATTGGGGTTAAGTGACTTGCCCGAGGTCAGATGGTTAGTAAGTGTTAAGTGTCTGAGGCCGGATTTGAACTCAGGTCCTCCTGACTTCAGGGCTGGCATTCTATTCACTGCACCACCTAGCCGCCTCGTTTTTTTTTTTTTTTTAAAGCAATTGGGATTAAGTAACTTGCTCAAGGTTACACGGCTAGTCATTATTTATGTATGGGTGCTCATTTTCTGAGGCCGTATTCGATCTTGGGTCATCCCAACTCCAAGGCCGGCGCTCTTACTCACTGCGCCACCTAGCCATCCCGCCACCCCATTTTTTAAGGGGAAAATAATGATTTCAATTTGGGACATGTTGAATTTAAAATGTCTATGAGTTAAGAGATGATGAATAGACAGTTGGTGATACAAGACTGGAGGTGAAGAAGAAAGTTAGGGCTAGATAAGTATCTCTGAGAATCCTCGGGATAGAGATGATAATTGAGTTCATGAATGCTAATGGATCCACAAGCAACATGGTACAGAAGGAAGAAAGAAGAGCTCCCAGAACTGAGCCCTGGTGGATACCCACATTTTTGACCTGAAAGGAGATCAAGCAAAGGAGCCTGAGAAGAAGCAATCAGATGGGTAAAGGGAGAATCAGGAGAGAGGTGTCCTAAAAACCTAGAAAGATGTGTCAAGAAGACAAGGGGGAATCAGTGGTGTCAAACCCTAGAGAGAGGTCAAGAAGGGGGAGTACTGAGAAAAGACCATTCAATTTGACAATTAAGAAATCACTGATAACTTTGGGGAAATTTGAATAATGAGGTTGGAGAGTTGAGAAGAGAGTAAGAGGAGGGGAAATTGAGACACCAATTTTAGATGGTTTTTGAGTCACTGGATGTGAGTAAATGAGAGTAAAAGATAGGAAATACCTCAAAATTGGGTGAAGAGAATTAGTCACACCAAATATATCTTTTTATTGAGACAGTAAGCTACAGTCACTCCTTCAAGGGTGGTTGAATTCAGTCATGAAGGTCTCTTGAGAGAGAATTCTCCTGATAGAAAACACATTCGCTTTCTTCTTCTCCTTCTCCTTCTCCTTCTCCTTCTCCTTCTCCTTCTCCTTCTCCTTCTCCCTCTCCCTCTCCCTCTCCCTCTCCCTCTCCCTCTCCCTCTCCCTCTCCCTCTCCCTCTCCCTCTCCCTCTCCTTCTCCTCCTCCTCCTCCTCCTTCTTCTCCTTCTTCTTCTTCTTCTTCTTCTTCTTCTTCTTCTTCTTCTTCTTCTTCTTCTTCTTCTTCTTCTTCTTCTTCTTCTTCTCCTCTCTCTCTCTCTCTCTCTCTCTCTCTCTCTCTCTCTCTCTCTCTCTCTCTCCCCCTCCCCCTTCTCTAACTCTGTCTCTCTGTCTCTCCTCACTCTTGCTCTCACTTTACCCCTCCGCCTTCTCTGAGTCTGTGTCTCTAAGTTTAAATACTGTATCTTTACATAATGTCAGGTCAGTCTCATTGAGAAAATTAAAGCCTTGAACATAATTCTACAGCCCAAACACAAGCACACCTCACTTTATTGCACTTTGCAGATAATCCTTTTTTCTTTTAATACGAAGGTTTCAGTGCCATTTTTCTAAAAATATGCATTCACATCCTGTTTCTGTGAAACATTTTGGTAATTCTCATAATATTCCAAAATTTTAAAATTATTATATCTATTATGGTGATCTGTGATCAGTGCACTTTAGTGTTAGTGTTGTAATCATTTGGGGGCACCAGGAACTGTGCCCATATAAGACAGTAAACTTTATTGATCAATGTTGTGTATCCTGACTGCTCCACTGACCAGCTGTTCCCCCATCTCTCTCCCACCCTTTGGGCCTCTCCATTCCCTAAGATACAACAATGTTGAAGAATATTATATAAACTTAGTTGATAAAGCAGTAACAGGTTTTGAGAGGACTGACTCCAATTTTGAAAGAAGTTTTACTGTGGCTAAAATGCTATTAAACAACATCATGTGATACAGGGAAATCTTTTGTGAAAGGAAGAGTCAATCAGTATGGCAAACTTCATTGCGGTCTTATTTTAAGAAATTGTCACTGACATCCCAACCTTCAGCAAACACCAACCTGATTGGTCAACATTCAATGACATTGAGGCAAGACCCTCCACCAGCAAAAAGATTACAACTTGTTGAAGGTTCAGATGATGGTTAGAATTTTTTAGAAATAAAATATTTTAAATTAATGTATATACATTTTATTTTAGTTTTTTTATAGGAATAATAGTCGCCCATTTAATAAATTGCAATCTATTGTAAACATAACTTTCATATACACTGGGAAATTGAAAAGTTCATGTGACTCACTTTATTGCAATATTCATTTTATTGTGGTGGTCTGGAGCCAAACCCACAATATCTCCCAGGTATGACTGTAAACTGGACAGCTCTGTCTCCTGAGCATCTTGGGTGCTTTTCTGTCTCTGTTCCTTTTCCTGTGCTAGTTTCTCAGCCTGAAATATTCTGCCAACCACTTCTTACCTGTTAAATTTCTATTCAATGTCTAAAATTCAACACAAATGTCACCTAGGACTGGAGTGATCAGGGAGATGACATTTCAGTAGAAAGAGTTATAAAGAGGTGATTCCAGACACAGAGCATGAGCAAAGGCAAAGTATGCATATCCAAGAATAGAGACTGATCCAGTTTGGCTGACAGGCATTCCTAGACTGTTGGGGAGTAATATGAGATAAAACTCAAAAGGCAGTGTGAAGCCAGCTCTTTTTTTTTTTTAGCTTTAAAGACCAGGCAGAGGAATTTGATCTCTATTTCATAGGCAATGTGGAAGCAGGGAAGTTACTTGAGTAAAAAGATGACCATACCAGTCATATACATAAAGGGATTAATTTCACAGTTGTTTGGAGGGGAAATTATAAGAGTGTGAATAGAGAAGTTTTTTGTTGTTTAGTTGTTTTTTTTAGTCTTGTTGGACACTTTGTGACCAGATTTTCTTGGCAAAGTACTGCAGTGGTTTACTATTTCCTTCTCCAACTCATTTTAAAGATGAGGAAACTGAGGCAAACAGGTTACATTACTTGCCCAGGGTCACACAACTAGTAAATATCTGAGACTAGATTTGAACCCGGATCTTCCTGACTCCAGGCCCAGCACTGTGTCACCTAGCTGCCCTAGAAAAGAGGTAGGGAGTTTTGTTAGGAGGCAAGTGCAAATATAATCCAAGCAGTATTGCCAGATAATGAGGGTTTGTAGAAGGCTGGTAGCAGATGTTTAGATACAAGGAGAGGTTACAACAGATTCGCTAATATGATACAAAAGGAAAATGGCAAATATTGTAGAAGATGTGGGAAAATTGGAACACATTGTAGGTGGAGTTGTGAACTGATCCAACCACACAATTTGGAACTGTGCCCACACCCCTTGACCCAGCAATACATCTACTAGGTTTGTATCTCAAAGATATCCAAAAAAAGGGAAAAGGCCACACATGTACAAAAATATTTATGGCAGCTCTTTTTGGGGTGGCAAAGAATTGGACATTGAGGGGATACCCATCAATTGCGAAATGCCTGAACAAGTTGTGTTATATGAATGTAATGAAAAACTATTATGCTATAAGAAATGAGGAGCAGGTAGATTTCAGAAAAACCTGGAAACACTTACATGAACTGATGCTGAGTGAGGTTAGCAGAACCAGGAGAACATTGTATACAGTAACAGCAACACCATGAGATGATCATCTTTAATAGACTTAGTTCTTCTGAGCTCTTATTTCACAATATGACTAATGTGGAAATATGTTTAATATGATTGTACATGCATAACCTATATCAGAGTCCTTGCCATCTTGGGGCAGGGGAAGGGAAGGGAGGGAGAAACAAAAATTGGAACTCAAAATCTTATAAAAATGAATGTTGAAAACTATCTTTACATGTAATTAGAAAAAAATACTATTAAGTGGGAAAAATAAATTAAAGAGAGAAAGAGAGGTCGGATATAAAAAAGAATTGGGATTGATTGGACATAGTAACATGGGATAAGACAACTAAGAACAAGGAAGGAATAAAAGAAAATCATGAGGTTGAAACATAGGAGGTTAGTTGAATGGGGGTATCACTACCATAAGTAGTGAAGTCAAGAGAACAGGTTTAAAGGGAATATCTATATATCTATATCTATATATCTATATCTATATCTATAATTTGTCTCTCTCCCTCACTCCCTCATCCCCTCCCTCCATCCTGTCCCCCCTTCCTTCTACCTCTCTCATTTTCTTCTCTTTCCCTCTGATCCGCTGTCTTTGTCTCTCCCTGTCTCTCTTTCTCCATTAAAGATGTCACTTGTGTAACTGTATTATTTTTAGACCACAAAGAATATGAATGCATCTGACTAGCAGAACCATAACTAGGATTGAGTTACTTAAATTTTGTCCCAGGTTACTTAATTTAGAGGCATTGACAATACTTGAAGTCCATCAAAAGCATAAAAATAACAATTTAGCATTGGAAGCTACCTGATGGCAGACTGGGATAAACTCCTTTTCTACCAAGCCCTAGTCCTTACCCCCTGACACAGTACCCTTCAGGGATCTTTGTCTCCCTATAATATGGAAGTTTCCTACCTGAATTTGGGGCAATTTCATAGATCTTACTCTGGGTATAGTTAATAGTATTTGTCCCTGATACAAAATTCCTAGTTATGGCTCTGCTGACCTTGGAGGGACCATTTTTATAGTTATTTTAACCAGCTGAATGTTAAATCAAGTACCCTCCATGAAAACCTGTGCTTCACATCCTTGACCCTAGAATGTCAGTGGACTGACTATATCAAGACTCGATGATTTTTTAAATGATTCATTATTAATGACTGGAGGCTATAGAGACCAGCCAATGATGTGACTATCAAACTAGGCCTCCTTTGATATCTGTTTAGCTATGTCTCTGCACCACATTCTTTTCTTAGGAGTAACCTTTTTTTCTGCTTCTGAACAGCAAATAATCTTGCAGATCAATGTCTGAGTCTCCAAAAGACTTATGAAATGTTTCAGAAATTCTGCACAGAAATGAACCGATGATGACAGCCATGCTAAGAGGAATAATAATGCTACACTGAGTGCTAGTTTATCAACCTTTGCCACTTAGGAAATTCACAGCCAATTTAATTAAAAATATAACAGCTCTGAAAGCTGCTAAAACGGTGGTGACAACAATCAGTCATTTTGTAATAGTGCTGAAGATCCATTAGGGACACTGAACCCTACGCCAACTTTTTTTTTTTTTAACTCAGATAGTGGGGCATTTCATTCTGCACAATTAATGTCACCATATTTAAAATATTGACTATCTATAAAGAGGAAAATATCAGGCATCTTTGTAATGCACATTTTTTATGGCCCAAACTCACTTAGAAAGGTGCCTAGAATTTATTCGTTAGCAGCCGAACATTTCACATGCGGAAAATTTAAATGGTTTCTTCTGACTAACTCATTTAATCATTTAGTTGATTTAATGAAAAAGTGTTCTCCTTTTTTTCTCCTGTTGGTTGCTGAGATTAATCCTTCCTATTCATTAGCAATCAGACACTGCAGGAAGGTTTACATCTTATTCTCACTTAACTCCATTTCCTTTTATTAAAAAAAAATCTAATAGAATTTAAATGGTGTCTTTTAAATCATTTGAATAGTTTCTCTCTTAGTATTTCACTTTATCTTATGGAAGAACCATTGCTAGCTTATGGCACTGGAAAGAAAATATTCCTGGATGTCTCAGAGTAGTAAAGATGGACACATAAGTGACTGACACAAAGTATATGTTGACAGGATATTGATATTTATTGGATAGGAGAGGAAAGTGTAAGGTAGGAATCAAAGAAAGCAATCAAACTCAGACCTTCCTTGAGTTCCCTTAATTAACAAATATATAGTAGACACTATAATGCATTTTAAAATCTGTTTAAGTGGGGCTCTAATTTATTAAGGGGCTTGTGATCCTGTCAATGACCTTGAACACAAGCAGTTGGCTTTCATTCTATAAAGAACTCAAATCAGTTTGAGCAAATCCGGTAAACAACTCTCTCCTATCATTCAGCAAAGGTTCCCATTTTCAATGCAATCTTACCAAGGCAGTCCCCATTTACAGTTGTGACTGCATTCCTATTATCCATTGCTATTTGGGGGTGTGATAAAAATTAGCTGGGAAATTCATTTCCACTTGAAATATATACAAGGGCTCTTTCCAAATGGAACTTTTATTACTCGATTGGTTGCAAAAAATCATATAATCAATTTAAATTTTCGAACAATACAGTAGACAATTCTATTTTTTTATTCTAACTCCTGGACCAAAGAGACTGCTTTATGGTCTCTTTTAAATTAATAGCTTTTCTAGGTGAAACAGTAGAAGGCACTAGATAGTCTCTCACGTGAAGGAGAAGCACAGTGGTATGAGGACACTGAACTAGGAATGAATTAATTCACTGAGTCACGAGGACAATAAAATGGTGAGGGATAAATTAAACCATATCAGAAAGGGAGAAAATGATCTATTTTCATGATGAGAGTCAATGAGCCAGAGAGATACAAGAATGAAAACATCCCTGATTTTTGCTGTTTATTCCAAGGCACTTAGGACTTCACAGATTTCATAGTAGAGAACATCAGTCTATTTGTGGAAAGACTTAGGAAAATAGAAATGATCATCATTTCCATTTTACAGATTGAGAAACTGAGGACAATCCAAGTAGTTAGTGCAAGATCATTCTGATAGTCATTAGCTAAGACAGAATTAAAAGACAGGTCATCATACAAATCTTGAACAAAGAAATTTTCACTGGACTTCATAGTTTGTTTAACAGGGATTAAATTCATTCTTGTGGCTTGAGAGTGAAGTCAGGAGTAATGGACATGATTTGTGGCAAAATGAAGCAAGCGTAGTCTTCATGTAAAACTGAAACAATAGTTCCCCATCATGAAAGCGATGCAGAAGTAGCATGGACTTGAGCAGGTTCCCTCTCAGTGGGGGGTTTTCATGGTTAGATGGCTACTTACTAGGTATAAGGCACTGCAGATCTCTGGGTAATATGGGGTGGACCAGATGGCCACTGAGGTGCCTTTCCTCTCAGATTCTCTGTGATTCAGTGACAGCTGCATGAATTCTGAGAATGTGCATTAAGCATATGAGAAAATTGATAAGACAAAGAAAGGCACACTAATGATCATTTTTTGCCTTTCTTTGTAGCTTCAGGGCTTAGCACAATCCCAGTACAAAGTACATGATGATGATGACCAATGACAGGGCCATTATTAAAGCTTTGGAACTGGACTTTACAATGTTAATTTAGTTCTAACAGAATTTACCTTTCTACATTTCTAGAGTTACAGATCTTAATCAAAAGCAGACTCTTACTGTTACAAGTGAAATTAGCATTCTTAATGACAGGAAATGTTCAACAATCTTCCTGGAGTTTTGCTCTTTGGTAAGACACCCCACCCCACAATGACTTTTTTTTAACTGAAGTCTACTTGGCTTTGGACTCTGAGGATTCAGGTACAAACCCTGTTTCTGCTATTTATTTTCTGTATAACCTGGGGAAAATCAATCATCTTCTCTGGGACTCAGTTTCTTAATCTGTAAATTGATCAGGAATTGGAATAGCTGAATCCCAGCTCTAAATCTATGTTCCCATTCCACATGCTGTTACAGTATAAGCTCAAACATATGGTCATCTCTAAAGAAGTCTATAAAAAGATACACCATTTCAGACTAGAACATAAGAATCAGACTCTTCTGGCAAAACAATTTGAAAAAAGTTTGCAGGAGATTGTTTCTCAGAGGAGTGACTTCCAAATCCTCTCAGACTTAGCTATGAAAAGTGCACAGTGGCATAGTGAAGACACTGATTTGGAATCAGGAAAATCTGAATTTAAATCCTACATCAGACTCTCACTAGCTGTGTGACTCTAGATAAGTCACTTAACCTCTCAGCCTCAGTTTCTTTACCTGCAAAATGAGGAGAATAGTAGCACCTGCATCCCAGGGTTGGTCTGATAAGAAAATGATCAAATGAGCTATCAAGTAAAGCTATTTGGAAATTGTAAAGCAGTATATAAATGACACTTGTTATTATTATGGTCTCACTATAGGGAGTTTCTTAATAGACTTACTCCTCAGATCTTCTTTCTTAACTGAATCCTCTGTTGTATTGAGTTCTAAATATTAGTGATAACAACAAACACAATGGGAGACTTGCAAACATTAAATGTAAGACTACCTTCCATTTTTTTGCAAGATTCCATGAATGCATCATGCCTAGTACTCTTGTCAAATTCTAGTTATTTTAAGTGCTTCTTTAAAATTCATTCCCAAGCCTAAAGAGTGTAAAGGTCTTTTAGTCATCAAAGCAGAAAGGATCTCGGATGCAACCTAGTCCAAACACTGTGTAATACATGTTGCCTGTTTTTAGTTCCAAAGAGGACCAATGACATCATGGGGTGATGTCTTAATTCTCAAGTGAAGTGAATTTAAGTGAGGCAGAGTTGCTCAAGCCATCAGCCTCACTTTCTCTTACTGAGTCATAGAAGTTCAGTGGTAAGATGTGGTCAATGATTGGCAATGGCCTGTCTTATTTACGAAGCCCTTCTTTCATAGCTGTCAAGAGTTCATCCAACATCAGCTTGCACAACTGCAGTGATGGGGAAACCTTAGCAGGAAAGACATTCTGTTTTTTAGATAGTCTAAGTTCTCTTCTTTGGGTCTAATCAGAGAAACTATAATCCCTATTTTATAGGATGACCTTTTAAATGTTTGAATGAATCAATAAGTCAACCAACAAGATTTATCAAGTACTTACTATGGACCAAGTCCTGGTCTAAGCATTGGGAATAGAAAAAAAAATTCCTAGCCTCAAGATGATTACATGCCAGTGGAATAGACAAAATAAATGCATCCAAAAATAAAAGATAACTACAGAATTGAGAGAAGAAAACCTTGGAGGCACTGGGGAGGGGGAACCAAGAAAGGGCTCTTGGGGCTTTGAAGACAGCTTACATCCCCACTCTCTTCTCTTCCTTACATTCAATGCCCACAGTGTTTTCAACTAATTCCCAAATGACTTAAAGTCTTCCAAGTTTATCAATGACCTTCATTAAATTGGAGCTGGCAGAGTATAGCAGAACTATCTCCTTCCTCATTCTGTAAACTATTCTCTTGGTGGAGCTTAAAATTGTTTTGACTATAATGGCTATCATAGATCCTCTCTGATGACCTTCTATTCAACCCCACCTTTGCCATCTCAAACTTCAGATGCAATTTAAACTGAGTGTGAGACTTGGCACTGATGCCTTTAAACTTTCATCTTAATCTCTGGGTCAGTTGATATTTTGTGGGATAGTGACAAACTTGATTGGATTGCCATCTGGTATATTTGCTATCCCTCCCAGGTTTGAGTAATCTGCACATTTGATGAGTTTGTCACCTTTACCCATATCTAAGTCATTTACATTAATGTTCACACACACACACACACACACACACACACACACACACACACACACACACAGCCAAAGATATATTTCTGGGACATTCCATTAGAAAGCTCCTTTCAGGATATCATCTCATTAGAAATTATTCTTCAGGTCTAGTCATCCAAGCAGTTCCAAATCTATGTAACTCTAGTATTGTTTCCAGTTTATCAGCATGGACAGTATGAGAAATTTTGTTAAATGCTTATTAAAATAGAAGAATTTTATATCTACAGTATTCCACTGAACTAATGATTCAAATGCCCACTCACTCCGAAAAGGAGACAAGGTTAGCTTGGCATAATCTTAAGCTGTTATGACACTTTGTGTTGACTATTTCCTTTTCCTGATCTTCACTTATTACCCCTTTGCTGAAAGGTTCTAGAATTTTGCCGCTGGTCAAGGTCAAGATTGTTGCTTTAATCTTTATAGATTCTCCTCCTGCATGTTTTAAAAAGAGTTCCTAAATGGCATCTCTTTGAGACTCTTCAAATGCTTGGTTCCATCAATTAATTAGCAAGTATTTATTAAATGTTTACTGTAAGCACTGGTGATACAAAACAAAAGCAAAAGTCATACCTGCCCTCAAGGAGTTTATATTCCAGTGGGGGAACCCAAAGAAAGATGACCTCTATCCACTTAAGGACTGACCAGCAGAAGTCTCCTATACAGGATGATCCTTTAAATGTTTGAATCAATCAGTAAGTCAGTCAACAAGATTTATTAAATGCTTGTTATTTGCCAAGCAATGGGCTAAGCTCTGGGGATACAAATGAACAGTAGAGATCCATCTTCTATTATACCACATACTTTCCACATTGGAATCAAGGGTAAAAAAGGTTTTTTTGTTTAAAAAAAGCATAGCTTTTTTCCTGGCAAACATTTCTAAAAGTTAGGGTTAGTTGACATTAGTGAAAGATGGCCTCAGTAAAATCACGGGACTGCCAAGGAAATTACACTCTAAGAACTACTACCATTCTGAATGGATCTATGGGTTGTAGTATTGTTGCTAAATAAAAGATCACACAACGTTTTTTCCAGCTAGTACTTTAGAGATTATTACAGTCAAATTTCTTATTATGTATAGTGACCACACTGAGATGCAGAGCAAGGAAGTTTTTGGATCAAGGTTCAGCAAATAGTTAAGGGGAGAACCGGGAATAGAAGCCTAGTCCAATTTTCTCTCATACAGCATTGCCTCTGAGAAACAAAAGACCAAAATATGACACATACCATTGACTGAGGACAATTTAAAAATATAAAGATAATTACTCTCTTGCTGATTGAATTGACACAACAACACTGTTATGGGATGTCATTTGGTCGAAAATTTTGAGTGCTCTGGGGCTATGAGCTAGGGGCCTGAACTGAGATTGGTGGTCTTGATATACTCATCTTTGCTTCCTGGAGGGGAACCAACCAAAATTAGCAGCAGCAGATAGGTTATAAACATTTGACAGTTTTACAAAGTCTTCTAATTTCTGCATGAAAGTGTGGAGGTTGATACTTCAAAGGGGTCACAATAGCATGAGCACAGAATCCCCCTCCCCACCAAGATAAATTGTAGACTAGCCATGTCTTTTTATCCTGTTTGATTCATTTTAATATCATTCCCACAGATTTTCATGATGGTTCTTCCCACTGCATAAAAAGGTCTTCCTCTGGTTCTTTTAATATATAATAGTGATGGGGTAGCTAGGTGGCACAGTGAATAGAGCACTGGCCCTAGTGTCAGGAGGACTTGAGTTCAAATCTGACCCCAGACACTTAACACAATACTAGCCATGTGACTTTGGGCAAGTCAACCCCAATTGCCCTGCTTTTCCCTCTCCAAAAAAAAAAGCCAAAAAAAAAATCTGCTCTTTAAAAAATATGTGTGTGTGTGTGTGTGTGTGCATGTGCGCGCGTGTGTATGTGTGTAATAGTGCTCTGGCACATGCATAGCCTCATACTTCCACTTTATAGCCCATATAAAACTGTGTCCTCCACCTTACACATTTCCCTTTGACCTTCACCTCCTATATCCTAATTTCAAGAAATAAAGTCCTTTTCTTTCTGTCCTTTCTTCTTCATTCAAACCTTTAGCTAAGACTTATTAAGCACTAATATGAGTATTATCACTGTGCTTTTGTTGGGGGAAGGCAAAAATAAAAGTGAAGATGAATTCCTTCCCTCGGGAGGGCTGCATTCTACTAAGAATACCTGACTCATATTTTGTGCCTTATACCTTGCAATGTTCTTGACATATGAGCCTCATGCCACCTGCTCATATGTGGTCGTGGTATAGTGGAAAGGACATAGGTTCTTTCAATGTTCATTTGCTGATTGGCTATTCCAGACAAGGGAAGAAGAAAATGTATGTCTGAATCTGAGGGGAGATTTCAGGAAGGGATAAAACAACAACAACCATAGCTTTGTGAAAAGTAATCAGAAATTACTTGGGGCTGATTATAATCATTTTTAAAGAGGGAAAGCGGCAGTGATGACAGTCAAGGGTTGAAGGAGAAAAGCACAATGTACATGCAAGACCTAGTAAAGATGCTCCCTAGACTGGCCAAAATGGACAGTGGATACCAACTTCTGATGAACAATATGCACACAAGGGATATTTACAGAAGGAACCCACAAGGCCTTGCCAGACATCAAAGAATCTTAAGAGAGAAAATAAAGATCAGAGTGACACAGATGGCATTCACGTCACTGCTACCCATTAAAGGCAAGGAAGGCCAAAGAGAAAAGTCAATTTCTGGTTGAAATTAATCTAGTTAAGAAGACAATGTCTGAGAAAGGGATGTTGGTGGCTGGACCATGGCACAAACTAGAGGAAGTGTGGGTTCTGGTCAGGGATCAAGAGGCCCTAACAAGGCCTGGTGTTACGCGAGTGGGAATCTAAGACCTTGCCTGCCCCTTGGCCCTGTGATAGGCTTAGGTGACTCTGAGAACCTTCCTTGATTTGAATATATACTCTGCCCCCTAATAGGCTGAATGTGGTCACATGGAGCCTGTGTTGGGAGGCTTGTTCTTCAGGAATGCCCACACCTTGGTGCTCTGTGATTGAGCAGTGGGTCAAGAGGGTTGTGACATTCTCTAAGCCAGGCTATATATACCCTGATGTGGGGATTTGTTTTGGGGCTCACTTTGAGAAGAGTTGTGTGGTTTGGCCAGATGAGACTCTGGGTAACCATTGAGCCCCCTGGCTTTGAAAACCCAGATGTTGGTGCTTCCCTCTCTGGTAACTAACTAGGTATACGTGTAATGGTTAGACAGCTAGAAGCCTGTCTGCTGATCTGTTTCTCTGTCTGCTTGTAACTTCTGTTTGTATTCCCTGATGTTTGATTGATTAAAGTAAGATTGTTAACCCATTTTGAGTTTCTTTCCTTTAGAAAAGCAGGTCTAAGGGCCTATGCTAGCAGCCACCCTAGGTATGCTGGGGTGCTTGCTGCTACACTTGGTAAGAATGTACTAGCATACAGTCCAGTGACTCTAATCAATTGAAATTTAAATCCTCATTCAGATGTTTGTTCATTACCTCCATAACCTTCAGACAATCACGTAACCGCCTTGCACTTTAGTTTACCAATATGTAAAAAAGGGAACTGGGCTGAATGGCCTGTACAGTGTCTTCTAGCTCTGAATCTATGACCCAGGTCTTAACACAATGCCTACCTTATAGAATGTGCTTAATAACTATTTATTAGTTGATTGATACTATGATCTTAAATTGAATAGAAAGAGGAGAAATCTATTGATGTACATGTACCACATTCATTTCCCTGATTTCAAATCTGGCCTCAGATACTAATTAGCTGTGTGACCCTGGGCAATTCATTTGACCCCTGTTTGCCTCAGTTTCCTCATCTGTAAAATGAGCTGGAGAAGGAAATAGCAAACCACTCTACTATCTCTGCCATGAAAATCCCAAATCGGGTCATGAAGAAGTGGATACAATTGAAAACAACCGAACAACACTAAGCTAATTTCTATGGAGAGTAGCTACAATACATGAAGAGAAACAGCAGATGGAACACCCAAAGTTACAGAAAACAAAATCTAAGAAAAGACACTTTAGAAAAAAGCCATGGACTCAGTAGCCTATAACACAAATGTAAAAAGTCTAGGCAATATCCAAGCTAAACCAGAGGTTTTAATATGAGGAAACACATTTCACCTCATAGATATCAATGAGACTTTGTGGGATGCAACCAATGACTAAAATGTGGCTGTAGAAATCTTATCATTTATTTCAAAGTAGCAGTCAATAAAATAGAAAGAGTAGGGGCCAAGGCACAAGGATTGCATATTTCCAAAAATGTATCTGTCCATTGTAGAAATCCAAGCACGTGAATGGGGAAATATGGTGGGGTCTCTTTTGGGTAAAGAGCAATAGAATATATGGAAGTGATTTTAACCATCAGAACATATTACAGAGCACCTAGGAAGAAAGAGGAAGTACATTAAAAGTCCAGAAAAAAAAAAAAACATGTGGCAATAGAGATGGGAAATTTGAATAAAAAATGGAATATTTATACAAATTATTTTTCTGGAGAAAACAGAACAGCTTGTAATTCTTTACTTAACGATAATTTCATCCTTTCAAAATTGGAGAAATCAGCAAGGAGAAATTCAATTCTGGATCTGACTCTCTCAGCAAGATGAAACTAGTGGTTCCTTGGATGGTAATGATGGAAAGTTTGGGGGAAAGGATATACCCCAACTCAAGGCTTGGGACAGAGAAGGAGAAGAAAGTTGGGAACAATCTGCCATGCAATGAAAACTCCACAAGGGAAGTCAGCTCAGAAAGAATGGAAAACTTGAGTCAAAAAGAAAAACAATTCAAAAGAAAGGAAAAAAGGAAGGACATTATCTGAAGGGAAGGATATGGTTGTGAATGAAACTCAATAAATTAGGGTTGTTGTTTTTTTTCAAATGCATGTAGAGGAAGGAAACAAGGACAGATAGAATATGACTCAAAAAGCTTATCAAGAGCTACCTTTGAGTGATGTCAGAGATACTAAAGCTGAGTATCAGCTAAGGCTATCAAAAAAAGCAAAGGCAATAACAACTAAAGGTTTTTAGTTATGATGGGGAGAAGAGGAGAATTGAAGAGGATGAGACAATGACAACTGACAAGTGACAAGGGGCAGAGCAACTATGAGTGACAATGAAGAGAGACCTGCACCTGGAGTCAGGAACACGAGTTCAAATCTAGACTCAGACATTTACTAGCTGTGTGACCCTAGGCAAGTCATTTTACCTCTGTCTATCTCAGTTTCCTCAAGTGAGAAATGGGAAATCAAAATAGCATAATAACACCTCCTAGCCAGTGTTGTTATGAGGATCAAATGAAATAACAACTCTAAAGTACTTTGTACATACCTTAAGTGTTCTATGAATGAGAATTTTTTCAAAAATAGAGAAGATAATCTAAAAATAATAATCAGTGAACTAAACATTGATTTCTAGTAATATTCTAGGATAGATTATTAAAGTATACTTAATATACTTGTAGAGTGTATATATATATATGTATGTATGTATGTATGTATGTATGTATGTGTGTGTGTATATACTTAAAGTATATTTATAAAATTTATAAAATATGCCTAGAAAAGGATGAAATAAGTACAAAAAGCCAGAAGCCAGTCTGGCTTTCACAAGAACATGCCTGAATAGTTGCACTTCTCCCCTTTTTTTTGACAAAGTTACTAATCTGGTATATCACGGGACTGCTATAGATCATTGGGTGGCAAACTATAACCTGGGGCCAAATCTGGGCCATTTCCTGTTTTTGTATAGCTTAAGAGCTAACAATAATTTTTTTTACATTTTTAAAGAGCTAAAAAGAGTTAAAGAATCATATTTTGTGACCCAGGAAAATTATATGAAATTCAAGTTTCCACGTCCATAAATAACAGTTTATTGGAACACAGCCTTGCTCATTCATTTTGGTATTGTCTCTGGATTCCTTTGTGCTACAATTGCAGAGATGAGTAGTTGTGACAGAGACCATATGTGGCACTCACTGCTTCATACTGCAGTTTAGCACAATATAAATCACAGTGGTACAGTTATAATTTGATAGTGTTTTGAGTGCTGTGTGTATGGCCGTATTGCAAAATTTTATTTTATTTTGTTATTACCAGTTTGTACCCAGAATATTAAAATCAGAAAAGGAGAGAAAAATAGAATATACACTGATATATATTATACATAACATATATATGTATACTAAATATAGTGCTTATTATGTAATACATTGCTACATTATATATAGAATATATACATTATATATAGTATATTTTTGTTCAGATTATTTAAGTTCGATTGAAGTTCAAGATTGTAATTTTCTGAAAATTTTCTGAAAAAGACCCATTCTTAACCATTATTATCAAATAATGAAAAAATTAGGAAAATTAGTTTTTTCTACAAATTTGATAACATTTCTTTTTCTTTTTTTTTTTTAAAGCAATTGGGGTTAAGTAACTTGCTCAAGGTTACACGGCTAGTCATTATTTATGCGTGGGTGCTTATTTTCTGAGGCCGGATTTGATCTTGGGTCATCCAAACTCCGAGGCCGGCGCTCTTACTCACTGCGCCACCTAGCCGCCCCGATAACATTTCTTAATGAATTTAATCTAAAAGTATAAGGAAAAACAGTGCTTATATGTGAAACTTATAATGTAGTAAAATCAATTTGGCAATTAACATGAATCACAGGTAATATAAAGCTGCTTTTTATACTTTCTGTGTTTCAAAAGCTAAAAGGAGGAGTGAGATCTCCATTCTCATACAAATTTGCAGGAGATATATATTCCGAACTCAAACTAGAGTTCTAGCAGCATATTTTGGATCTTGAGGAAAGTGAAAAATCTGGTATTTCAAAATACATTTGACTTTGTCATGCCAGATCTTCCTCAGAAGATAGAATATCTTGGGTAGTTAGCTGGTACAGTGGATAGAGCACCGGCCCTGGAGTCAGGAGGACCTGAGTTCAAATCTGGCCTCAGACACTTACTAGTTGTGTGACTCTGGGCAAGTCTCTTAACCCTGATTATTATTTTTTTTTTTTTGCTTTTTTTCTTTGGAGGGCAATTGGGGTTAAGTAACTTGCCCGAGGTCATATGGCTAGTTTTGTGTTAAGTGTCTGAGGCCGGATTTAAACTCGGGTCCTCCTGACTCCAGGGCTGGTGCTCTATTCACTGCGCCACCTAGGCGCCCCTAACCCTGATTATTTATAAAAAATAAGAAGAGGATGGGATATCTACTCTCTAGCCCCACATCCCACCCCACCCCTCTCACTTAATTCACTTTTAATTGCCATAAGTCTCTATGATACCTGGAATTTTCACTAAAATTCCAAAGTTCTAAAAATGTGATGGCAATGCTTTTCACCTAGTGCCTTCTGACAGTGTAGTGAAGAGAAAGGCATATTAGATTTAGGGCAGAGGAGTCAGAGATATGAGCTCCTGTCTGCTATTTAATACTTGTGACCTTGGGCAAATCACTTAACATCTTCAGACTTTGGTCTCCTTGTTTGTAACATATGAAAGGGGTGCAATAGACTAACTTTACTCTCCCTCCAAGTCCTAGATCTATGAACCTATGACCCCTAGAATAGTTACTTCAATGCCAGTGGCATCAAGTACAAATTGGGCCAATCATTTCCTGTTCCGCCACCTGAGCCTGGGGTGTTACCACCAGACCTCTACCAGGATAATTTAGAAATAAGACTTTTTTTTTTGCTTTTTGGAGGGTAGAAGGCAGGGCAATTGGGGTTAAGTTACTTGCCCAAGGTCACACAGCTAGTAAGTGCTAAGTGGCTGAGGCTGGATTTGAACTCAAGTGCTCCTGACTCCAGGGCAGGTGCTCCATTCACTGAACCACCTAGCCACTCCAAAACCTCTGACAATTTTTGATAACCACATTTTGTATATGCTCAGCTACGTCATATCATCAGACTGATCTTTGGCTTCCAAAGTTGAATCAACAAGTATCTCCACTTGGCTGTCTGTCGCTATTTCTGTCTCTCTTTTCCCTAGGTCTAGCAGTCATAAGTGAGATGCTTGAATGTCATCACAAATAGTAGTAATGTGTTCTACTTTGCCAATACAATGGGTAGGATTATTGCTTAAATTTAGAAGTACCCATTTCTAAATGATAACAGATTTTAAACCATAATGCCACAGACTTTACAGTCATCTCATCTGGGCCAGTTTGTCATGAATCAGACTGGGAAAAAAAAGGGCTTTGCAACACAGAGATAGCCTAGATAACATCTCCTAGTGGAACAGAATAAGTGTTGGTTAGACAATGAGAATATATTTCACATGCCTGAGTCATAAGAATTAACATAAGCCAGCATCCACATGCCAATATATTTCCAATGTAGTGCCTCCACTAGAATGTATTTGTCTCAAGGGCAGAGAGTCATATATCATTTATCTGTATATCTCTCACTTCCCCACTCCTGTAGCTAGCACGTGTCCTTGTTCATGTTAGGTCCTTAATGAACATTTGTTGAATCAGTGGCTAAATCCCCCAAATTAAAAAGAAGTAGTGGAGCTGGCCCTGAAACAAAGACCACCCAGGTTCAAGTAGTGCCTTTGACATATACTGACTGTGTGCCTTTGGATAGGCATGTGCGCGTACACACACACACACACACACACACACACACACACACACACACACACACACAATTAGAACTAACCAATAGTGGGAAAGGAGTAACATTAAGGGGGATTGGGGAAAATTTCCTATAGAAGGTGAGATTTTAGCTGAGATTTAGTCCCCCATACCTAATGAAGGTACTAGAAAAATAATCATTTTTATGTAACTTATTACTTAGGGTCTTTAACAAATGGGGATGAATGTCCCAAAATTTCTGGGTGGCATGACACAATTTCAGCAGAATGAACTTTTCACTAATCATCAGAAATGATCTGGCTGGGCATTTCAATTTTTAACTAATATTGATGGAAAGAAAAGGAAAACATTGGACCAGGGCTGGGGAACCTACAACCTTAAGGCCCACCCCTTCACTGGACCCTTCTGTCATATTAGATGTTACATCACCTATTTTAGGGAACCAGTAATTTGATCTAAAACATTTGCAATAGCCTACAATGTATTTTGCCAATACTTGACTCCAAGTTTACTAGAAATGTCAGGGACTCCCCTGTAGATGTGATTGAGTATATTTGTATGACTACAGACAATTAAATCAATTTATAAAACCAGGAAAAGAACTTTTCTTTGAAGCCCAAGAACAAACAGAATCTGAGGGGACAGAAATGAGAGCCTGAGGGATAGAAGCATGTCACATAAAGGAGCATAAAGGCAGAAGGTCTTGAAAGGACAACCGCAAACTCAGAGAACAAAATATATTTGAGGTTCTTTCCAAAGAGGAAGGAGTCAAATTATCTGAGAAGAGAGAAGGAAGCTACTTCTTGTCCTCTAGGGAATGGTAAAATAGAATGTCAAATAGGAGATCATGCAGAAAGAAAAAGAAAGGGTGGGTTGTGGTGAATGGGGACTCCGTGTTTAGGGATACTGAGGCAGTTACTTGTCAACCTGCTGTCAACAACTAAGAGTTCTACTGTCTTTCCTGAGGTATATAAAAAGTGAAAGGGCCTGCCAAGATATGTCAGAAAGAATGACTAATACGCAAATCAGTATTTTTTCTAGATGACAACAGATGCTTCCAGAAGAACCTAGAGAACATTATAAAAACCTATAAAGTCTTGGGGCAGCAGTAAGGTCTTAGGTAAACAGGTGATATTTCCATCACTGTTACTATGGAAGGCAAGGGAAGTGGAAAGGGGGAGGAAAAAGATTTTTTAGCAATTGGGAAGATATGTGCAGTTATTGAGTCATTTTTTATTGTGTCCAACTCTTTGTGATCCCATTTGGGGTTTTCTTGGCACAGATCCAGCTAGTGGGAGTGGCTTGTCATTTCCTTATCCAGCTTATTTTACAGATAAGGAGACTGAGGCAAACAGGGTCAAGTGACTTGCCCAGGGTCACAAAGTTAGTAGGTGTCTTGTCGGATTTGGACTCAGGAAGCTGAGTCTTCATGACTCCAGGCCAGGTGCTCTATCCACTGCACCACCTAGCCACTGGACACTGGAGAACTCCTCCAGACCCTCCATTTAAAGACAGAGCCAAGCATGGCCATCTTATCATTTTCCACTGCCTTCACCATTTCACTGTGTTCCCATTCCAGTTCCCTCCCTACTCCCTTTCAGCTTCTTTTTATGCTTTGCCTCCTCCATTAGATTATGAGTTCACTGAGGACAGAGAACATCTTTTGCTTTTCTTTGTATCCCCAGTGATTAGCACAACACTTGGCACATAATAGGTACTTAATAAATGCTTATCAACTGGTTATCCAAATACAGGAAATCCCAGAAACTATTTGAGCTGTATCCTATACTGGGGTTGAAAGCATCACATGAATGAAATCCCATGGAAGAGGGGGAAAAGAATAAGCAACTATTAAGCACCCAGTATGTGCAAAGCACTGTCAAATACCTTACAAATGTTATCTCATTTGATCTTCCCAATAACCCTGGGAGGTAGGTGTCATTGTTATCCCCATGTCACCAATGAGGAAATTGAGGCCGAGAGAAGTTAAGTGACTTACCCAGCATTACACGGCTTGTGTCTGAAGCTGGATTTGAACTCAAATGTTCCTAACTCCAGGCCCAGTGCTCTATCCACTGGGCGACCTCTATGCCTCTAAAGGAAAGTCAGACCAGGAGTGATGAGAATATTTCAGAATAGAAATTCAAAAGACACAAAAAGGAACAATTCAGTAAGAGGGAAAATAAAGTGGTCTAAGGAAGCCATTTTGGATGAACAGAAAACTCTATCAATGTAGAACTTTAAAAAAGACATGAAAGACTATGACAACCAAGACTGTTGAAAAGCAGAATGATGATGATGATGATAATGGTGGTGGTGATGATGGGGATGACAATAATAGCTTACATAAGTAGCTTTAAAGTTCACCAAGTGACTATGCCAGGTAGAGACCAATCTAGCTGTATTTATCTCTGTTACTAGAAATAGAGAAGTAGACATAGATATAGCTGTAGATATAGATACAGACACTGATATAGATATAGACATATTAGTCCCCTGACCTTCACAACACCCTGTGAGGTCAGGGGCCTTCATTCTCCCCATGTCTGAGATATCTGAGGTAGGATTTGGATAGGCAGCTTCCTAACCCCACCTCTAGCCCTCCAGCCCATTGCCATGCTGTTTCTAGATAAGACAAGAAGCAAATGTATGACCTGGTCATGTAAGAACGGGACCTGGGGTCCTCAAGTTGAATGAGCTGAGACCATTTGGGAAAGGTGGGAGTTGTAGCTGTTGTGTTGGTTTAGGAGGATCAAGGAAGAGATAGGAATCATTGACTAGGTTCAGAGAACTGAGAATTCTTGCCTGAGGGAAAGCAGATCTCTTCTCATTTCACTCCTGTATCTGTCACAGTCAGCAATGCTTGGATGGGAAAGGATTGAAACCATATGACTAATGAGGAGTCCAGGCCCAGTATGAGGAAGGCCAGAGTACAAGAGCCCCTAGCGGCCCTTCAGGAGTTCTGGCTACAAGGAGCTACACGTTTCTGTAGTGAGAATAGTTAGCATTGTTATATACATAAATTATATGTGTGTGTACATATATATGCACATACACATACGTGCACCTTCCTGAGTTCAAATCTGACCTTACACACTAGTTGTATGATCCTGGGAAAGTTACTCAATACTATTTATCTCAGTTTCCTCACCTATAAAATGAGCTGGAGGAAATGGCAAACCCCTCCAGTGTCTCTGCCAAGAAAACCCCTGATAGAGTCATGGAGAACTAGACATGAGTGAAAAAAATGACTAAACTGAACATGCACATGTGCATGTATGTTTATGTGTGATTTCACATGATCTGGGAATGTTTAGCCTGGATAAGAGAAGATTTCAGTGAGACAATACATACCTACAGACAAGATGTGTCTATACATATATATGTGCATATATATATATATATACATGTATGTATACACTTATATTGCATAAACATATGTATGTGTATATGTATACATACACTGTCTTTAGTATTTGAAGACCTGTCACCTATAAGAGGTATGACATTTGTGCAACTTGATCCCATGGGACAGAGCTAAGGACATGTTACCAAGAAATTCATTTAGGCCTAGTAAAGAGCCAAAGTGCCTAATCAGAGGTCTCTAATGGCAGAATGGGATACCTTAAGAGGTGTGTGTGTGTGTGTGTGTGTGTGTGTGTGTGTGTGTGTGTGTGCTGGCATGGGGGGTGTCTTCCTCACTAGATATCTTCAAGGAAAGACCAGCAGACACATATCATGAATTAGAGGGGCTTCTTTCTCAGGTATGCATTACAACAGACTGAGGCCCCTTGCAAATCAAGTTCTGTCATTCTATTGCTGGACCAATTAGCCTTTGCACTGACATGGTAATTAGTCTTGAGGCAAATAAAAAATGTTATAGAGAAGATTATAGGTTGTAGAGAAACCAAGCTACTCATGCATTGCTGGTAGAATTGCAAAGCCATAGAATCTTCATGGGAAGCATTCTATTGGTATAAGTTAATGTGACAACTAAGTATTCCTGGAGATATACTTTGACATCGAAGGTATTTTAAGTACTTTATTCAAATATTTAGGTTAGTATTGTTGTCATCACACACACACACACACACACACACACACACACACACACAGGCATGCACCTAGAAACAACCTAAACTTTCAACAGTAAGGGAAAGAGTAAATACATTTTTGTACCTTAATGTAAATGAATCCCATAATATGGTGAAGAGTTACTTGTATGAGAAATATAAAGAAATTAGGAAAGTGTTTCATGAAATCATACAAAGTGAGAAAAGTACAGCTAGGAAGATGGAGGTACACATTAATTACAACAACAATGGTATCAACAAAAGCAATAATAACTAGCATTTATATAGCATTTGAATGTTTTCAAAACATTTTCTATCACTTACTATCTAACCCCGAAATAATCCGGGGAAGTAGGTACAATTATAATGCCCATTTTACAAATGAGTAAACTGAAACTGAGCAATTAACTTGCCTAAGTCACTTAAGGAGTAAGTGCCCGAAGCTGCATTTGAACTCAGGACTTCATAACTCCAAGTACAAAACTCTAGCCACATTGCCACTGAGCTACTTCCTAATTAGAGCCATATGACAAGAAAAGCAAATGAGAAAGAAAAGCCCAGAAATCTGGATGGATTGACTGCCAAGATCCCTTTTATCTGTTGAGATTAATTATTTCAAATGTAAATAGTTACTAAGCAAGTTTAATTAGTTGTATTGATATTCAATATAATTTAGGAACAGAAATTTAATAAAAGTGGGTCGACTTCATTAACACACGCCAACAGATTTCTTAGAAGAACCATTTGTGCTTCATGATTAGGAAGCTTCTTCTATCCATGGTCTCATTTGAAATTCATAAGAAATCTATCCAGGAGGGAGGCAGGGTCTGGATTATCATGACCGCCATCATGGTTTACAGATAAGGAAACTGAGGCTCAGAGAGGTTTTGGTGATTTTCCCAAGATGGTGAATGACATGGTGGCTATATAAATGTTGCCTGTGATTTTAGGATTAGATTATGAGCATTTAACGGGAGTGTTTATTTGTGGGGCCGGGACATAGACATAGTTCTGGGAATGATCAAATTGAAAAAAAAAATTAAGTGATCAAAGTGAAAAGGAGTGACTCATGACTCACTATGAAATTGTATAATTATAAATGAGATTTTCAATTATATGTGTGAATTTTATGTACATATACATAAAATACACATATGTGTGTACATGTGTATCTATCTACTTATTTTTATACTATATTATAAAAAAAGACAAACTCACAATTTTATACTTAGAGGAAAAAAGACCAACAAATCCCAATATACCCAGAACTTGTTTCATTTTGTTTTTCTGACTACATATGGATCTTCTTTAGTATTACATTGCCACGGGGAACTTCCAGGTGAGGAAATTCCCTCTATTAATACAGCACCTTCCCTTCAATCTAGAGTCTTAGTTGCTAAACATATGGAGAGGTTAAGTGACTTCTCTGTGGTCACATAGTCAGAAAGTGTTAGAAGTAAGATTTGAATCTGCATCATCCTGACCTCAAACACAACTCCCAAGTACAACACGTTAGCTTTGAATATGTAATGTCATTATATGCCTATGTTACACACACACACACACACACACACACACACACACACACACACACACAATAGGACTCTATATATGATATAGATTTAGAGCTGGTAGGGACCCGAGTGGCCATTGAATCCAATTCTCTTACTTTACAGATGAGGAAACTGAGGCACAGAGAGTCTAAGCGCCTTGCCTATTAAGTCCCTGAGGCAGAGTTCACATGTACACCTCTCTCACTGTGTCCTATCTATTTCTCTGTGTTGTTCCTCAACAGTTCAGTTTAGAATAGTTTCATGACCCCCCCCACCTTCACTTTGCCACCTAAATTCTCCCTTTAATAACAAACAGCACCCTTTCTAATGATGTTATCACATAATTCTGAAGATATTGAGACAGATTTTAATTCCTTTGATAATTAGGTCAATAAAAACTGTTATAGCTGAGGGCTCCATTAAAAGTCCATCATGATACCTTAATGGTAGAAAAACTAATTGAGTTCTGTTGGAATTTTTCCATGAAATGAATATGGTAGAATTTTAGTGGGTATCTTAAATAGCTTAAAAAGACATTTTTATTAACAGAACTAATCACAAAATTAAAACAAATGAAAACCTTTACATTTGCTGTGATGGACTCTCCCCATTCAGAGAACTTGCTTAGAGCCCATTCCCAGGGCAAGCCTGAAAATGTAGTACCAGAAGAAAAACATATTTATTCCTCCTTGGCGCACTATAGACAGCTTCCCTGGCAGCTGCCAGTTGGCAATGCTTCCACCTGTGGTGTAGAACCTGTCTTGGAAAGACACATGCTTGATATTGTTTTGGTTTCTGAACCTCAGAAATCACTACAATTCTTTCCAGATGCCCTCACTGGCTTGGAGTGTGGCATTTACAACACAGCAGCAAGGTCAGCCAAAAGTCTGTAGGAGATCCACAATGAGAAATACAATATAACTCATTGATTAAGGACATACTATGTGCCAGGCGCTATGGCAAGTACTAGGAATATAACCTAAACAAGCAAGACAATCCTTGTCCTCAGGAAGTTTATATTCTAATGGGAGGGAACAGATGAAGATGAGATGGAAAGGGGGTGAAAGAGATAGATGTCATGAGATACAATGATTAGAAGTGGTACAGAGTGGTACAGAGGTATTCAAGGCAAGATAGATTAAAAGGTCAAGGGGCTGTGTGGAGGGTGGAGAGCCAAAGGTAAGAATGATCAGGTTTCTGGTGGAGTAGAAAGGATTGACCTGAATGAGCACTATACATATTTAAAGATATTTTGTTACTTCCCATCCTTTCTTCCTTCTCTTTCTTCTTCCCTTTCTTTCTTTTCTAATTTAGTATTCCTCTTTCTCTTTCCTATCACCTTCCTTCTTTCTTTCCTTCCCTCTTATTGCTCTTTCTTTTCTTCTTTCCCTCTTCCTTCCCTCTTTCTTCCTTCCTTTCCTTTCCTTTCCTTTCTTTCTTTCTTTCTTTCTTTCTTTCTTTCTTTCTTTCTTTCTTTCTTTCTTTCTTTCTTTCTTTCTTTCTTTCTTTCTTTCTTTCTTTCTTTCTTTCTTTCTTTCTTTCTTTCCTTTCACTTTATTTCTGATCTGATTCACTCACTACCTTCTTGGGTAGCCCAGTGACCTCCTGCTCTCAGGAATATATTCCATTGATGGCAAGCTTAGTTCAGACACCTAATTGGCTTAGTCCACTGAAGTTCAGAAGTCCTGAGCTCAAGAAATCCACCAGATGGGGCGGCTAGGTGGCGCAGTGAGTAGAGCACCGGCCCTGGAGTCAGTCTGAGTTTGGATATGGCCAAATATCCAAATAACGCACACACAAACAAAAAAAAACCTAGCTGTGTGACCTTGGGCAAGTTACTTAACCCCAATTGCCCTCCAAAAAGCAAAAAAAAAAAAAGAAATCCACCAGACTCAGTCTCCCCAAAAGTAGGAATTCACAGGTGGTTGCTACCATGCCAAGTCAATAATTTCCAACACTGGGCACTAAGAAGGAAAGAGGAATTGTGTTGTAAGATCAGAAATGTTATCATTCAAGTCATAGATCTTCAGAAATGAGGGGTTACATTCATTATGTAGTAACATGTTTTGCTAACTGCTTTTGATAATTGTATTTAAAATAAAATTTGCAACAGATTTGCTAAGCATCCTGTGATAATCAATGTACTCATTCAAGCAAATTGAAGAAAGTTTCTGCCACATAAAACTAGGGACCTCAGTTTGCACATAAAAGGTATGGGGGGGGGGAAGAGAAAGAGGACAAGTGGAGGAGGGGGAGAGATAGAAGGGAAAGAAGGAAGAAATGAAGGAAGGGAGAATGGGAGATGGCAAGGAAGAAAGTAAGGAGGGAAGGAATGAAGGAAGGAAAAAATAGAGGAGGGAGGAAGAGGGGGAGGGAAGGAAGGAAGGAAGGAAGGAAGGAAGGAAGGAAGGAAGGAAGGAAGGAAGGAAGGAAGGAAGGAAGGAAAGAAGGCATGAAGGGAGGGAACGAGGAAGTCCCAACTTGAAGGCTTATCACAGAGAGGCAAGAGACAGAGACTACTACTCCTCTTATGTTATTGGTGTCTACCTCAGTGAAGAGAAATTCAGAAACTGAATACTTCAAAAGCAAATATGTGGAAATAATGATGACTAGATTGCTCTCTCTTATGAGAACTACAGAAATACCAAATGATATTATTTGTCTTTGATAGTCCCTTGGGGTAACTGACAGAAAAATGACCTTTCAAAAAAAAATAAATAAAAATTTAAATTTAAATTTAAAAAAAAAAAGAGTACCCTTCCATGGGGTGGCTAGGTGGCACAGTGAATAGAGCACCAGCCCTGGAGTAAGGAGGACCTGAGTTCAAACCTGGCCTCAGACATTCAACATAAAAACTATACTGTGACCTTGGGCAAGTCATTTAACCCCAATTGCCCTTCAGAAAAAGAAAAGTGACCTCTCAACTGTTCAGTTTTACACACTAGTTTGAAGAGTCTTTTTCTTGTTCCCATTTCAATTGCCTTTTTCAATTTATTATTGTGCCACAAAAGCCATTAGCGGTTCCTCATTGCTTATCAAAGTTCAAACCACTTAGGTTGGCATTCCAAAGCCTACCATGTACCATGTTTTCTGCCCAGCATTCCTTTCTTCTGTTAACTTCAACTACTCTTTTTTCATTCACACTAGGCTCCTTCTAAGATGAACTAGTTATCTTCCTTGAAAAACCCTTGGGCCTTCTCCTTTCTCTGCCTTGATTCATTGAATCTCATTCCCTATTCTCAGGCTGATTTCTTCTCTATAAAACTGACACCATAAATCCATCTAAATCTCAAAAGCAGGGGGGAAAATCATAATAGGCAACCCATTCCAATGCAACTTTAATTTGGTACAAAAATTTATTGAGAAAAATGAACAAGGGGTCTCTTATTTAGGCAGAAATTTGACATTTGAATCTTTTGCCAATAATTAGCAATTTGGGGGTGAATGGGTCCCACAAACTTGAGAAGACCCTTTGGATAGCTCATCAGAAGTTTACTCTTATATATTACATACCTGCCTTTCCACTCTTAATCTCCTTCACACACTTTATAGTACGGAAAAATCAGCAATTTTGTTGTTCTTCAGGAAGGACACTTTATCCCCCATCTGTCCCCAGTCAATGGAATGCAATCCCTTCTTACCTCTCCCCCTTAGAAGACCTGATTTCTATCCCATCTCAGTTTAATATCCACCTTTTTTTTGAAGACACTCCCAATTCCCCTAGCTGCTTTCTGCCCTCAAATTACCTTGTATTTATTTTGCATGGGTTTTCTATATTGTTATATGTATATATGTGTGCATATACATATGTATATGTGTGTTTTGCCTCCCCCGTTAGAGTGTAAAGTCCTTGAGGACAGGGTCTGCTTCATTTTTGTTTTTTTATCCCCAGCTGTTAGCACAGTACTGGGATATAGTTGGCATTTAATAAATATTTGGTGATATATCGATTGAAAACTTCTAATGAACTCTCAATGACTACAGACACATACCACCATAAAGAAGAGTTGGGTTATGAGGTAATGAAAAATAGTACCCATAAAGTAATGGTAGATTGGGGATCATTCTCCTAAGGAAATAGGTAATTCCTACTGACACCAACAGATAAAAATATGTGAGGTAAAAGTAGCAACTCTACAAAGGCACTACTAAGCATCCCAGTTTGCTTTGAAATGGGTCATCATATGCTACTACTCAGTTATCAGGTTTATGAAAGACCTTCCGAAGAAATGAGATAGCTCTAAAGTTCTATGGAATAAAGACTTAAGTCATACAAGAAACTTTCACTGGAGAAATCTATCTCTGAAATTTCTTTCATTCCAAGCTCATGTTATTGGACATTAACTACAGAGTCACTATTCCTGTGCTAGTATTCACATTTGTTACAATTACCAAATATTCTCCTGGAGCCAAGAATCTTATCAGAAAATTGATCTCCAATATATAAAGGCATCTTGGAAGGAAAAGGTCCCTTTGGGGATGTTTTATAGCCTTCTTGCGTGCTTGTTACAATCTCATGGAAATTTGGAGATAGCTCAGATATCGTTTCTATAGGAAGAGCTAAGCCCAAACAAAAGGGAAATAGAATACTTGTGAGTATGTGGACCATTGAGAGTTTTCTCGTTTATCCAACAAGGGTGGCAAAGGTTAATAACAAGGAGGTAAAAATTGTCCTGTGATACAGAATTATTTACAAAAACTGTCTGTGCCCTGCATTCTTTTCTCAGACTCTGTGGAGACTTCCACCAAGTACAACTGTATGGACTCAGCATTGCCTAAATTAAATTATTAAAAGTAAATAATAAAGGAGAACATGTCAGCAAAGTGTTGGATTATAATACAATGCACACAACGCAACTCACACCAAATGAGAGCTGATTATGGTCCTGGAACTAGCCCTGTACCAGAAAATAATTTCTTTGCTTTACAGGTAGCCGAACATCCAGGATTCTTGCTTTCCTTCTGTAATGCTTGTGTTACTTTTTAATATGGTACAAATGATCGCAAATGGACCAACTCTTCATTTGACACCTGCTTTATGGCACAAAGTTATGGCAAATGATGCAAAAGGAAAAGGAACTAAACAAGCGCCAGGTTTTTTATTACTAAAGAAAACCAGTTTCATTTCCCGAACAGATTTTAGTTCTAGTCACACCAGCATTTTACTCCAAGGGTAATAAAGTTTAAAGGCCCCATTTGCAAAGTGGGGCATTCTACAACCATAATGAATTTCAGGTGCAAAAAATAACACCTTCCAACAGCTAATTAAGCTGCTTTTTTTTTACCTTCACCTGGGTTTTTTAACCAGAGGGGATGCACCCCAGCATTTTTTTTTGCTGGGCCACTGGAGAATGCAAAGATTGCAATCAATACTAATTAACTTCAGGGACAGTGTGTGATTTCTAGAGAGGACATGTGCTCAAAAGGCTGCAGGAAGGGCCTCAGATAATCTTCCCCCAGCATCGTTGCTGTTTAGAATGAGAAGACTTTAAGCTCTGTGATCACATTCTTGAATCTGTTGCTAGAAGAGTAGTGGAGAAGTGAAGTGCTAGACTTGGAATCAAGAAGACCCGAGTTCAAATGATACCAAAGATACTAATTGTAAGATTCTAGAAAAGTCCTCAGTTTCCCCTATGACAAACTAAAGATAATAATAGTACCTATCTCGCGGGACTTTTTTGTGAAGATCGAGTGAAATAACATGTAAAATCACTTTGCAACCCTTAAAGGGCTCTCTATAAATGCTAGCTATTAGAGAATAAGGAATGGCCTAGGGGCCTCTTACTCTGAGTCAGAGCTACCTTCGGTCCTAATACTCTTAGACTATGTACATCCAGTTAGCCAAGGTTTCAAGGTACCAGTAAAACCCCCAAGTACTGTGCAAACCATGTTAAGTGTAACTGGGAAACGTTTAACAAAACAAATTAAACTGCAATATGACCCAGATAATATTAATCTGTAGGTTTTTAAGTCAATATGCCCCCTGGGGGATCTGCTTCTATTTGAGTTTGACACCACTGAGTTAGAGGACAAGAATTCCAATCTTACTCCTCATTACTCCTCTGCTCATTACTACTTGTTTGACACTGGGCTAGTCACTTTATCTCCTTCATTCTCAAGTCCTCCATTTGTAAGATAAAGGCCTTAGAGGGCCCCTGAGGCCTTGTCCAGATTTAAATCTCAGACCCTAATGCATGAGCCTAAATTATATACACCAAGATGATCACTACTACTACTACCATAACTACTACTACTACTACTACTACTACCATAACTACTACTACCATTACTACTACTGCAACTATTACTACTACTACTACTACCATTACTACTATTACCACCACCACCACCATCAGTATACATTAGCTCTGTTATTACAGGACTGATCTGTCTTTTCTCTTGTAAACTCATGAACACACACACTCACATACACACACACACACACACACACACACACACACACACATTCATATGGTCCTTTAAGGAAGGCAGCTAGGTAGCTCAGTGGATAGAATGCCAGGGCTGGAGTTAGAAACACTACTCTTTGTGAGTTCAAACCTGTCCTCAGACACTTGCTAGCTGTGTTACCCTGGATAAGTCACTTTACCCTGTTTGCCTCAGTTTCCTCATCTATAAAATAAGCTGGAGAAGGAAATGGCAAACCTCTCTAGTATTTTTGGCAAGAAATCACCAAATGGAGTCATGATTGAAATGACTGACCAAAAGTATGATCTTGCAAGTTCATGATATATACACATATGTTTAAAGTATATACATTTATATGTACATATATATTTATACATATAAATATACACACATTTATACAAATATACACACACATTTCAAAAACTGCATCTCAGTAGGATTAATTTCCCTCGTAATCTTATGTGTTTAATTTTATGCATTTAAAAATATCCAAAGAAGGGACCTGTCGAATTCACTAGACGTTGCTCAAGGGATCCAGTTCACAGACAAATTTAAGGAGCCCTAGAAGTCTCAGATTTGAATCTGAACACCAATTGCTGCCCTGTTCCGATGGTTCTCAGTGAGGCTTCCCTAAACCAATGAGATCACAGGTCCATATCATAAAAACAGCAACTATGCTTAATAATTACTGGTGGGGAATAAGAAAAAAAGGAAATACTCTTTGCTTTCAAGGAGCTTATATTTTGGAGCTCTAAGGTATGGGTCCTTAAATTTAAAACAGTCAGATACAAATTAGTTCTATTAAAAGAGTTAGCTAAGTGGCAAAGTGGATAGAGGGCCTGGCCTGGGGACAGGAAGACTCATCTTCCTGACTTCAAGTCCAGCCTCAGACATTATTAGATGTGTGACTGTCGGCAAGTCACTTAACCCTTTTTGCTTCAGTTTCCTCATCTATGAAATTAGCTGGAAAAGAAAATTACAAATCACTCCAGTAACTTTCCGAAGATAACCACAAATGGGGTCACAAAGAGTCAGATATGACCGAAATGATTAAACAACAACATCAAATACATACAATGCATGCAGTTATATGGATGTTTGGGGATATATGAATTAGGATGACAGATTAGGATCTGTGACTTAAAGCTAGCAGCAACCTCAGAGGTCATGACCAATGACTTCAATGGAAGATACAACACATACCTTAGGTGTAGAGACAGTATGAAAGAAAGAAGCATTTCAAAAAAAGTCTCTTTAAGGGTCCTGAACAAACATGAGGGGTATTGAAAAGCAGATGGTGCTGCCAGTGATGTTCCCTTCTCATTGGGTATCCCTGGAAACCCCAGGACACAGAAGGCATTATAGTGATGACAGTAAGCCTGTAAATTCCTAGATATGCTAAGTGTGTTGGGAACCCAATGACAGAGAGGCCTCTCCTAACTTCTCACTATGAACAACTTATTCAATTTCTTTACAGCATCCAAGCTTTAAAGCTGGATCTTACCTTTGTTTGGGACAAGGGGAACTACTGAGGTCTTGGGGGTGGGGAGGAAGAGAGATCGATGTTCCATAGGTAAGGAAGGACCTTGGGAACAATATTCCAACTCTAGAAGAATCGCCAAGCCAAGATTTTACCCCACCCCCCCTGGTTGGGAATAGGCAAGATTGAAAGTTGATACTTTGGGTAGTTGTCAGCGAGACAGGGAATAAGAACAGACAACCATCCCCCAAAGGCCAAGTCCACCACGGACTGACTGGTGGTGAATTGATAAAAATCATTATAATGACATCCATAAATATTCATGGCTGTCCAAATATTAAACAAATTACAAAGCATGCATCATTTTTCTCTTACTCTCCAGACTGAGCTGGATAAATGAATGCCCTGAATTGGAGCTGAGTCAGAGATAGGGCCCAATTTATGGAGGTACTGATGAGATCAATTTTTTCTCAGTGCAATGGATGAAGTGAGAACTAAGGAGGTATTTAAACATGAGTGGGGACCCTTTCTCTGCATAGAAGGTCCATTCCATACGGGTTCCCAGTTTGCATAAACAAGGCTGAAGCCTTGGGACCTCTCTATTTGCCATGCAATAAAAACCGGATATTGTGAATCTATTCTGAAAAAAAAAAAATACCTTGAAAGAAAACAGATGAAAGGATGTTAACCCATTGAATAATGTTCCCTATAACTCTATTTACCAAAATCATTCAGGACCCTCTCTAAATAAGGAGGCCTAGAGCATTTCAAAACTATTAAAGGCCACTGGGGGTGGGGGGGAAGTTTCGCATTCTGCTAACTTTGTTTCTTGGGAGTCACATGGGCAACTCACCTAGAAAAAAGTGTAGCTTAATGATGGTAAGACGCTGTCAATTTGAGTGTTTATATAACATATCTTCTTTTTTATTAACAAGCATTTAAAAGAAAGTGAATTTACATTTAAGTTAACATATGTAAAACACTTTACAAACCTTAAACATTATATAAATGCTAATAAAGTACTTTTCATTTTTTGCTTTTTGGAGGGCAATTGGGGTTAAGTGACTTGCCCAAGGCCACATGGCTAGGTTTTTTTGTTTGTGTGTTAAGTGTCTGAGGCCGGATCCGAACTCAGGTCCTTCAGACTCCAGGGCCGACACTCTACTCACTGTGCCACCTAGCCGCCCCCTAATAAAGTACTTTTCAAAGGTTAATGAATATAAATGCTATCATGTGTATTATAAATATATTCCTATTCCCACCTACTGGAAAAAATAAAATCATCATAACAAATATGCAAAATGAAGCAAAACAAATACCTATATTGGCCAAGTTCAAAAATGTGTATCTCCTCTTGTCAAGTGAGTCAAGAATAAGCTTGTATTAAGTGCTTACTCTATGCCATGCATTGTGGCAAATTTTGGAGATGAAAAGAAAGGAAAAAGAGACACTTCCTGCCTTCAAATAGCTTAGACTCTGGGGGAGAGCATACACTGAGAGGTTAATACAACAAAAGTTAAAGAATGAAGAAGTGCTAACCACTGGGAGGAGTAGAGAAAAGAGGTCAGCACCAAGGATAGAAACTTAAAGGAAAAATGAAGATTTTTTTTTTAAAGCCAGCAGCCAATTGATCACTATGTGTCAAGAACTATGTGAACAGCTGGGGATACAGAGATAGGCAATAACACAGTCCATGGCATCAAGGAGTCCGTACGCTAACAATGCAGTTATTTGTATGTCGTATAGAGACAACATGAAAATAATTGCCCAGACAAGATCTGAACATTGTAAATGGAAGAGTGGGGACGGGATAGTCTGAGGGAGAAAGAAAGCTACTTCTGAAAGTACAAAGAGCCCAAGAAGTCAACAGCCTGAGGATGTGTCTGGGCTGTGGGCTTCCTGATGCCCACACCCTCCAGCCTGCTTGCTGAGATCAGCAAGTGGAGAAGCTCCCTTCCTGGCCTCTTTCCTCTCTTCTTCCAACTCATGCTTCCCATGTTCCCATCCTCTTCAGGCAAGGACTGTGTATTTCTGATCTGAGTGGTACAGCTGGCATTTTCTAAGACTCTAGGGATGGGAGATTTGCCCTTGGACATTTTATAGGCAGTGGGGGTTTTCAGATAATTGGAATTGCTATCACTTTGGTTGGGGGTGGGGTTAGATCTGGCTGTTTCACTTCCTTCACCCCAGCCAGATAACCAGGATGTCCCATCAGCCAGTGTTCCTGGCTCTCCAAGGGAATTAGGCAATGGTCTGGCAGGGATGGACTTCATTATCTAATTGGCTTTTTAAAAAACCTTTCAGCCAATTAGGGTTATATCAGCATGCTTAATACAGGGTTACCAGCAGCTCAGCTAGATGGGTTCTAGGTATCTTTTCTAATCCATGTTGTTCACTGCCCTCTGCCTTAGGAAATGACAGGACCGCTGGACTTGGCACCAAAGGAGCTAGGGTCAAATCTCAGGTATGTCACTTAACACCTAGGACAAGGTAATACTTTGATATCTCTGGGACAAATGTGTTTGAATGACACATTTAGACTGTGTCTAATTTCAAATGCTTCTTCCAGATCCCAATCAATGATTTTGATTTTCCCTACTGGCTCCCTTCAGTAATTTATTTAAGCAGGTTATATAAGGCTTCCAACAAGATCCATGCACTGTTTCTGTATGTCTTTATGTCCCTCTCCAAATGTACCTTCATAAAAAACAAGCATATCCCAAAACTGTAATGGCTCTGTGATCATGCTCTAGTCACCTGGGCAACTGGAGGTTCCCTTATCCTTCCATTCCTTCACACCAGGAATCCCCTGTCTTCTCCTCTTGCTTTTCATAATCTTTATCTCCCTTCACAGCTCAATTTAGGGGTCCACCCCTTCCCTGAAACCTCCCCTATTCTCTAAAGTTGTTAAATACTTTTCCATCCTCAGTTTTAACCTTTAGGCCGATGGAACTATAGGGAAAACTCAGAGTTGTCCACAAGGTCCTTCCTGATGCTCCTTTGGTTAATACAACCCAACTTTTTAGTATTTCCTTCTCTGATATTAAGCTGTTTCACCATTTCCCCTCAGTAGAATGTAAGCATCCTGAAGGAAGGGACTGTTTTATCCTCACTGCTTTGACATGGGTTGAGGAAAGGAGGAGAAGACAAGGAGAGGGGGGAAGGAGAGGAGAAGAGAGAGCAAGAGAGTCAGAGAAAGACAGATGAAGGAAAGGGAAGGAAGGGAGGGAGGGAGGGAGGAAGGAAAGAAGGAAGGAAGGAAGGAAGGAAGGAAGGAAGGAAGGAAGGAAGGAAGGAAGGAAGGAAAGAGGAAAGGAAAGAAGGAATAAAGGAAGGAAGGAAGAATTTTTGTCCTCAAGTTTACATTCTATTAAGGGGAAATAACACAAGGAATATTAAGAAGGGGAACCCAACAATTAGGTTGATTGAGATTATTTGCTTCATGGTTTTTAGGGTCAAAAGATCAGTCACCAATTGATAATGTCTACTTAAAATAAATGATTAATAATTAATCTTGTCAAATCAAATTAATTCTTGTTCATTGATTGAACATATGGGAATATGTCACCTAAAACCTTTATTTGTTTGCTCATGCATTCTATGGGCACAAATGCAGTCCATTGGCTAACCATCTATTAATCCTTTTTCTCATTTTTTCAATATGTGAAACAATGAAATAAGTTCAGCGGCAACTAAATTATGTCTTTTCTCTATTACCATACTGTACTATATAGGCAAGACCTGTACCTTGTTTATCTTTGCCTTTCCAATGGTTAGGAATGTGCTATGCTCAAAGCAAGGTTCAGGATAAAAGACTGGTTCAACTGAATTTTTTTAAAAATCCCTCAGGCTGTTCTTCACAACTCAGTGTAGCAGATGGGGAAATGAACTTGGATTCAGAAAGACCTAAATTCACCCAGGACCTATATGATCACAACTACAAAACACTTCTCACACAAATAAAATCAGATCTAACTAATTGGAAAAACATCAATTGCTCATGGCTGGGTTGAGCTAATATAACAAAAATGACAATTTTACCCAAACTAAACTATATATTTAGTGCCATACCAATCAATTTACCAAAAAACTACTTTACAGAGTTAGACAAAATAGTAACAAAATTTATTTGGAAAAACAAATGGTCTAGAATATCAAGGGAATTAATGAAAAGAAATGCTAGGGAAGGTGGACTAGCTATACCAGATTTTAATCTGTATTATATAGCAGCAGTCATCAGAACTGCTTGGTACTGGCAGAGGAGTAGAGTAGTAGATCAATGGAATAGATTGGGTGCACGAGATCCAGCAGTTAATGAGTATAGTAATCTATTATTCGATAAACCCAAAGACCCCAGTTTTTGGGATAAGAATGCACTATTTGACAAAAACTGCTGGGAAAACTGGAATACAGTATGGCAGAAACTGGGCATAGATCATTATCTAACACTATATACCAAAATCAAGTCTAAATGGGTGCATGATCTAGGCATAAAAGATGATACTATAAGCAATCTGGGAAAGCAAGGAATAGTTTACCTGTCAGATTTGTGGAGAGGGAAAGACTTTAGGACCAAACAAGAACTAGAGAGCATTATAAAATGCAAAATGGATAATTTTGATTACATTAAATTGAAAAGTTTCTGTACAAACAAAGCCAATGTAACCAAGATCAAGAGGGATGTGGGAAACTGGGAAAGAATTTTTACAACCTATGTCTCTGATAAAGGACTCATTTTTAAATATACAGAAATCTATAAGAAGACAAGTCATTCCCCAATTGATAAATGGTCAAAGGATATGAACAGGCAGTTTTTGAGAAAGAAATTAAAGATATCTATAAGCATATGAAGAAATGCTCTAAATCACTTTTGATTAGAGAAATGCAAATCAAAACAACTCTGAGGTACCACATCTCTCCAGTCAGATTGGCTAAGATGACAAAACAGGAAAATGACAAATGCTGGAGAGGATGTGGGCAAATTGGAACACTAATGCATTGCTGGTGGAGTTGTGAACTGATCCAGCCATTCTAGAGTGCAATCTGGAATTCTGCCCAAAGGGCTATAAATAATTTCATACCCTTTGACCCAGCAATACCACTTCTAGGGTTATATCCCAAAGAGATCATAGAAGTGGGAGGAAGACCCATATGTACAAAAATATTTATAGCAGCTCTTTTTGTGGTTGCAAAGAATTGGAAATTAAAGGGGTACCCATCAATTGGGGAATGGCTAAACAAGTTGTGGCATATGCATGTAATGGAATACTCTTGTGCTATAAGAAATGAGGAGGAGACGGATTTCATATTTACCTGGAGAGGCTTATACAAACTGATGCTGAGTGAGAAGAATAGAGCCAGGAGAAATTTGTATACAATCACAGACACAACATATGTGTGATGACCAACTATGACAGACTGGACTCTACTCAGCAATGTAGTGATATAAGTCAATCCCGAAAGACTCATGAAGGAGAGAGATACCTACATCCAGAGAAATAACTAGGAAGAACTGAGCTTGAATCCTGATGGAAGCAAACTACTTGATCTTTTTCTTTTCATTGTTTGGTTTTATTTCCTCTTTACCATTTTTCATTCCATTTAGTATAATCTGCCTTTGTAACCTAACTAATATCTAATGTGAAAGTATTTGCAGATCCTATACTGGACTATATACTGTCGTGGGTGGTGGGAAGAGGGAGGGAAGGGAAATCTGAAACTCATGGAATCAAATCTTGTAAAATAAAAATAAACAAATAAATTAATTAAAAAAAGAAAGACCTGAATTCAAACCCTTCCTCAGACACTTACTAGCCCTGTGACCCTGCTTAAATTACCTAATCATTCTGTGCTTCAGTTTCCTCATCTACAAAGTGAGGGACTCAATCACCTCTGAGATCTCAATGATCTTTTGAAGTGCATTCATATAACATCTCCCTAATTCCATGTCCAATCACTTTTCAGGCTATTCTGACCAGGATTTAGGGCCACCTCCTCCCCTCATGAGTGTGGTCTGGTCCATGATGAGAATTTTAGTGTCCTGAAAGTACCCCTGACCCACATCGATATAAGAAAGTCCCCACCTGGGCTCACCAGCCTCCTCCTGTTGGGCTTTTCCCACTGCTTACTATGTTGACAGTCATTTTTACCAATTTGCCTAACAGGCAGTGGACAATTTCCTCATTACTCATGAATGCTTCATCTGAATACACAGCTTTGTGCAGGGCTCATCAGGTGTTACTGCACATGTGTGTCTATTAAGACCAGAGGATAAACAAGGCTAGTTTTGTATTTTAACTAAAAGCTGGAGAATAGACCAAACAGTGCTAGAGGATGATCTTTTTGAAAACCTGACAGTTAAGCATAATAAAATTAGGCTAAATGGAGACCACAGTCTGAAAACAAGGTCTGCTGGCACATAAAGCTGTGAAGGATGTTTTGACTGGCATGAAGCTACAGTTTATGCACTGGGCCCATGCCTGGGTAATTTATAAAATGTTGAATTGGATAAAGAGCAGCAGGGGGTGTCTGATGCTGATATGGGAAGAAAATGTAAATAGCATCATTTTCAGGACCATGAACAGAGATTTTCACTGATGGAGCCCAAGTCCTATTTGACCCACATCACTGCTTGGTGGCTAGATGGGGAAAAAGATTACATGTTACCCAACCTGAGATCTTGAAGCATAAACCACAACAACAAAAACATTTTTAAATAGGCAAAGGAAATATGAGAAAATCCCCACACACCCCCTTCTTTATAGAGGTGTGGGGAGGGCATATCCAAGACTGAGAAAACTTTGCATATTACATTTTTTAATGTACTAATTGGTTTTGCTAATTTTTCTTCTTTTCTTTCTCTTTCTTTCTTTTTTTTTTTTTTGGAGGGGGAGGTTAGGGCAATTGTAGTTAAGTGATTTGCCCAAGGTCACATGGCTAGTAAGTGTTAAGTGTCTGCAGTTGTATTTGAACTCAGGTCCTCGTGACTCTAGGGCCAGTGCTCTACTCACTGTGTCACCTAACTGCCCCTTCTTTCTCTTTCTTAAAAAAATATTATAAGGGATGGATCTTTGGGAAGAGGAATTTGAAGGGATGTAGGAGTAAATGTAGGTGATGTAAAAACAACAGACACTATTAAAATCTATTAAAATAATGTAAAAAGAAACTAGCAAAATATATCATGAGTAGCCAAGGATTCTCACCAAATAAATAGGTAATAGGACTACAATTATAGAACTGGGAAGGACTTTTACAAGCCCTTTAGTCAAACTGAGGCCAAGAGAGGAGAAGAGACCTCACCAAAGACACTCAGTTAATAAGTGGAAGATTTGACATTTCAAGCCCATGTGCTTTGTCTCTAAATCCAGCACTTGCTCTAAAGTGAAGCAAAATTCCTGCGTTGAGGTAAGAAGAATGAAACTGCTGGGACAAAGGTCAAGTTTAGTGGACTTCGTTGATATTGACAGACTTCTATCATTTCATATCAAGCAGTGCTAGGCTTTAAAACAATCTAGTCCAGACTAAAAAGAAAAAAAATTTATAAGGTTCTTTCTTCTTTATGACCAGTTTTAATTTTTCTTTTCTTTTTTTTCCAGAGAAAAGAAATTGTGACCATGTCAGATCCCTTCCTTTCTATCACTCATTCTTGTTCCATTTCTTCTACCTCACATGTGGTCTCTCTTTAGCTAAAGGCAACATCCCTTTCTTCAGCCTGTCTTCTTAGCCAGTTCCTCCTTTGTTCCTAATTTCAACTTTAATCCTTTGTCCAGGCCTGGGAAGAAAGAGGCTCATTATGCTTCTCCCATTTTGATTATAATTTTTATCACATCATATGGGATCCCTCTTGTGGTTACTTGGAGACACATCAGTTTGAAAAGATTAGAGTCAAAGACTCATTGTCATCTGAGGGATAAAGGGACTCTGTTTGCCTTCCCCTCAGCTTGTAAGTACCATATTCTTCTTCTTTTGGCTTGTTCTAGAGGGTTTAATGGTAGGACCAGAGACCTGTAGCCAGGAATACAGTCACTTCCTCAAGAGAATAGAGCTGTGGTAAAGTATTCTACTGTAAGAAGTCATCATTTGTTTTAGTTGTAACAATGAAAGTGGATATATTTATAGCATCATCATTGTCAGCAAACATTCATTAAGTACCTATTACATGTCAGAATTGGGAAAGAAAATAAAATGGAAAAAGTAGGGTCCCTGCTATCTTTTAATGGGGGGAGAAAACATGCAAATTACAATATACTGGCAAAATAAAAGAGAAAAAAAAACAACAGTAGAAATCTTATCCAAACTGGGGGAAGGGGAGTCTAGTTTATTTTACATATGGTAACACTAAATATCATTGGTCTAGATATCGCTGCATGATGTAGTTGAAAGAGTCATCTTTGGAGTCAGGAAAACATCAATTCACATCCGTTTTATGATGCAAAATACTGTGTGTCATTTGGCAAAATACTTCATCTCTCATTGACCCCAGACAACCATCTAAGACAATCCATTATGAAGGGGTTGTTAATATGCATCAGCGGAGTGATTTTTCTTCACCAGAAAGTTTTCTACTATACTCCAATAAAATCACAGGCCACCTTATTACAGAAATCATTTTTAGGCTTAGAGGAAAAGACAGCTACAAAAAAGAATACTCAAAATGAGAGGGGTATAGGAACAAAGTTCTGAGAACTTCCACCAAAAATTACAGCTTTGCATGCTTTCAATTCTCATCTTTAATATCTTGGAGGATGACCTACATTATTCCTCTGAATTCTTAACCTTTTTTGTTTTTCTTAAAGGGCTTATATGTCAGTGTCTGGTGAAGTCTATAGACCCTTCCCTCAAAATGTTTTTAAACAAAATACATAGGATTTCAAAGGAAACCAATTCTATTGAAATGAAGTCATCAAAATAGTTTTTTTTAAGTTCATGGATCCTTCTCTCTAAGCCAAAGAACTCCTGCCTCTAAATAAGAGTCAAAGCACAGTTCCCTTTATTTATGCTTTAAGTGAAAGTGAATCCAACCCTAGAAGTAGCCATTAGCCCTATTAGTTGTAGTGACAAACCTACCTTGCTTATGCTTGCATTTCCTTGGTTGACCACATCTTGAGTTTCCTATATATATGCTGACATTGGGGCACCACCATGAAAGTTCCTTTATGTCCTTATATGCACATATGCGTTAATTTATATCATATTCATCAAATTACCCAAATTAATTGCTCTCTGAAGAATTTTACAACACCTCATTTCTACATTTTTTCCCTAAAGTACACTGAAAAGGTCAACAACACCATCAAATGCAACACACTTCAGTTTCCTTCCAAGTTTATAATTATAGCTAATTAGTAGTTTTGGTAATTAGTACATGTAAGCTTTCTCCTCTCTGAATTAATAAGACAGATTTTGAGCCAAACAGACTTTTTTTTTACTTGCTGGGCTGTAATTCTTGAATGGTCTTTACTTGGTTAATTTGAAATCCATCTGTCAGAAGGGAATAATAAGGAATTGGGGAGAAATATTTTGTCCCTGTATTTTTTTTCCATTTTTCCTTATTCCTCAGCATCACAAATTAAAGGCGAAAGGAGCCAGTCCTTTAATAACTGGCCATCCTCAACTAGAAATACTAAATTGGCTCCATCCAATTACTCTGATACACTGACTCAACAAATGTGGGAATTATCTTTCATATATCATGTCAGTGCGTCAACAACATGTTATCGTAAAGCACGCTGTGTTCTTTTCCTTTGATGTAAATCACAATTGTGTCTGCAATGTGCCAAGAACAATGGCTCATTTCAAGTTCATTCAAACAAACAAGAAAAAGCAATCAATTTATAGAAAGTCCTCAGCTAAGTCCATTTTTGACACTGTATAGACAACTCACATGCTGAGCTACTAACTTGGGTCTTTTTTCAATCACTTGTATGGCCCTCTTGCAGAGAGAGAGAAATAAATATCCAGTGAATGTTTTTCATCAGGAAAGTCATCTAGAGTCTATTAAAAGATTAAAACACGTGCTCAGGTTTTTGTTTCACATTTTAGGGACCCAGTTAGTAAGAAATGGACAACTGGCATGCCCATATGTCAACTTATTATGCATGATAATCACATTGAAACATTTTGGTAACTCAGTGATTCAGGGAAGCCAGGATAACACCATCACACTTCCTCTTCATAAAGAGCAAAGACACCCCCCCTTTTAATACATTCAGGAAGAGAATTAGCAAGACGACACATAAAGCAGCCCTGAAACAGTGATAGGAACTGTTCTCATTTCACTAGGCACACCTGGCACCATTGCAAAATCAACATTCATTTCAATTTAATTACCATTCCCTTCCCCCTTAAGGGGCTGCACTTAATGGGAAAGCAGGTATCTGTCTCATTTAAGTGATTCTGATCATGAAGGAGAAGTGGTTTTCAATCCCAAGAGTCACGATTACAATAACCTGAGTCCATCCCAGCTCTACAGAGTGTTTTGTCTCATTCGGTCTATCGGCTCTACCGGATTCACTTGGCTAAACCTCACTTACAAGGCCCCCAAAGGCCAAGCTGAACAGTGGTGAATTCTATTGTGCCTCCTTATCCCCCCTATTATGGAGCCTCCACTCCAGCCACCTGGGGCTTCAGTTTCAGGTTGACATTGCCTTTCATGTCAGTGTGAAAAGGGAAACGATGTATCACCCAGAGTGGCTCAAGAAAAACCAGGTTAAAAGAAATAAGCAAACACCACATATTTCCATTGACAATAAAATCAAAGTGACTTTAATTAGGAATGTTCACACTGTGGGCAAGGCCATCTCACTACATTACATATATCCAGGAGAAGTAGGGCAAATGGTTAAAGAATGAAGTGTATCTTTAATGAATCCTAAATAGTTTATTACTGTGGGTCAAGTTTCATCTCCCTGTGGGAATCTGACATTTACTAAAATGCCCATGTATTAATTATTCAGTGATGGCATCCCTCCCATGGAAATCGACATTCTACAACTTAACGGGTCTTTCCCACTCATCTGCTGCTCATTCACTACACATCTACAAGGACAACTGTGCTGCTCCTCTATGTATTAAATAAATAAAATCTAGAAACATGCTAAAAATGTATCTACCCTCCAATACTCTGCCAAAGACTGCAAAACACCATTTGATTGTATTCTGGGAGCCAATCACCCACAGCCATTTACATTCTTCCTTTTGTTATTGTGAAGCATAAACCCGGTATCTCTTCCCACTGTGAAGAATAACTCTGCTTAGTAATTAAATTACATTGCAGTCAAGTTACTTAACTTAAGTTCACCAGCAGGGAAAATTCCATGCCCCTGGGTTGAACAATAACTCCTAATCATATGTGTAGAGCTTGTATCTTTTCGGTGAGTTGTTATAATTTTCCGTTACTGGAATTCCATTAAAAATGGTAATGTCATTACTCCTGTTAATGCTTAAAACCAACAGCATAATCTTGCATTTTAATTAGTAATTATAATTAATCATTATTTCATTAATGAAATGTTTAGTTGGTAATTGTCTTTGAGCACCTTACTCCCTAGGCTTATCCCGCATTTCATAACATTTAATTCACTGCCTGGTTCTGATTAAGTGACACTGCCAACCTCACTCAAGTTTTTTAACACTTTCATGTGGGTCCTCAGTTCCCAACCCTTTGCACAGGAGGCATATTTACACTCTGAAAATGTGTGGCTTCTGGTCTTGATAAGACTTGCTTTAAGACTGACAGGCACATGCTTTCTTGCCAACTTAAGTAGGCATATCAGAGTTCTCCCGGAAATAAGTAAATGAAGAGAAAAATAATTCCTTCGATCCCAGATTAAGAAGTGGGCATCCACATCTGATGAATTCCTGAGGGATACAGGACAGGATCTGAGGCTATGGCTTTGGAGCAAGAAGGTGGATTTGAGAGTTCAGTCAAGCCAAAGGCTGGTCTTCAGTGAATTAAGAACACACTGGCACACATAGGAAAAAAATAGCTAGGAAGAAAGGAAGCCAAAGAGACTGTCACCATATTTTCTTTCCCCCCCAGCAAATTCTGTGGCATCTAATGTGAATATTTCAACGTGACATGTGTTTAGGCCACATGGGGGGTTGGGAAATAAATACAACAAATAAGACATTTTGCATGGGAACTAAGAACACCCATTGGCAATGGGCAAAAGAATCTAGATGCTAAGGGAGACCAGATTGTATCATCAATGGTGCTAACAGGTGTGGGTACAGTACTCACAAATTCCCAGATTATATGATGCGGTTATCATTGCCTCTGTTTGTAAACAGTGAAAGGAGACTGGAATCTTACTGTTTTCTATCATCCCACTATCAAACTTAACATCCAAGATAATTCCAAGGAACCAAGAACCTCCATTTACTATTTCCATTCATAGGGAGTCAATTGTAGTGAAGAATTTACTCCTTCATCACTCCTTCCCTCTCTTTCTCAGCAGACGTACTCACTTCCCACTTTATAGAGAGAAGTGAGATCATCCATCCAATATCTCTCTTTTTCTGTTATTCCAAACCTCTGAGTCTCTGTATATATGCCATTTTCTACTCCTTTGCTGTCATCTCTAAGGAAAATATGGCTGTTTTCCTTGCTAAGGAACTCTCATCACTTTTGTCCTTCCTATTCCCTCCCCATCTATCATTCCGAGACCAAAATATCTCTGTCTGTCTCAGTCTCTTTCTCTCTCTCTCCTATACCCCTTCCCCTTACAAACATAACAGTCCTTAAACATCCATGTACCTCTACTGGCCCCTCAAACTATCTTCCTGTACTTCTCCTTCATTTTATGGCAAAACTACTAAAATTTTGTCTATGCTCATTGCCTTTACTTTCTAATTTCCCCCTTATTTTTGGAGGCCTTGCATTCTCACTTCTGTCTCCACTTCTGACCTATTCAACAGACAGTCTCTATATGGTTACCAACAATTTCTTAACTGCTAAATGCAATGGTCACTCTCATCCCTGATCACCATTAAGCTCTCAAAAACAGTTATGAAAACTATTGATCACCATTTCATTCTAGAGACTCTCTCCTCCTTTGCTTTCTCCTCACTTATGGTTCTTTTCCTACCTTTCTGACTACTCCTTAGTCTTTGATGGATTATTATTTCTTGCTTCTCAAGCATGGGTATCTCTCAAAAGCTATTGGTCCTTTTGTCTTGTCTCCTTACATTCTCTCTCAGTGATTTCATATACTCCCATGAGTTCAATTACTATTTTTATGCAAATGTCTCCCAAATCAATATATCTAACCTTAATTTTTCTTCACTCCTACCTATATAAAAAGTTGCTCAGAACAGTAATAATGGTACTTATCTCACAAGATATTGTCTTAGAAGAGCTCTTGAGGTCATCTAGTTCAAACACCTCATTTTGCCAATGAGGAAATAGGCTCAGAAAGGGGTTGGGGCCCTGCCCAAAGCCATCATGTTATCATGTGCTCATAATGAGGGCAAGCTCTCTTGTGATGGTGTTCATCCTTAGAGGAAGGTGAAAACCTGCTACCGAGGCTTTGACTTGCTGAAAGGCCAACAAAGATAATGTGGTCACTAGAAATATTGCTGAATCCAAATATTTGGATTCAGAGAACCTAGGCTCAAATCTCGCTTCTTGTATTTTATTAGCAATGTATCTTCAGGTAAGACATTTCTTTCTGGAACTCCATTGCTCCTCTGTAAAATGAAATGGACTAGGATGACCTTTGAGGTCCTTTTAGCTCTAATCATTGATCCCATGAATGGCAGACATAACAGTGGGCAGGTACCTTCGGAGGTGATGTATCCCTTCGTTTGCTGGGGAAGGCAGGCAGAAACCAGATGCCTTGAGATTTCTCTTTCTACAAAGCACATATATTGCATATGCTTTGATACTGACTTCAGTTAAGCTCACCTCAAGTACTTGAGAGTCAGAAAGGAATAATTTCCAAAAATTGGTATATGTGAGGGAACCCAGAAAGCCTCTCACTAGAGAAGGTGTTAAGACATTACACAAGAGTACATGGAAACCACAGAAGATTCCAAGGCAGTTTAATTTTATACAATGGGGAGAGCTGAAAGGGACCTTAAGAATGAGTTATTCTAATCCCTGCATTCTATAGATGCATAAACTGAGGTCCAATAATTATAAGAGGTTTTCCAAAAGTCATACAAATTGGTAAAAGTCTTGTCTTTGACACATATCTGCTGTATGACTGTGAGCAAGTCACTTAACGTTTAAATGCTCTTCTAAGACTCTAAGTTACAGAAAAGATGTTGGGGTGTGTGTGTGTGTGTGTGTGTGTGTGTGGGTGTGTGAGTGAGAGAGAGACAGAGAGAGAGAGACAGAGACAGAGAGAGAAGAAAGGAGTCTGGGAAGAAAATGGAGGGAGAGAGATAGGGAGGGAGGCCAAGGAAGTGAGGAGAGAGAAAGAGAAAGGAGTAGACAGAGACAAAGAGAGGCAAAGGGAGAAAGAAAAAAGGGAAATAGAGTGGGAGATGGAGTAAAAGAAAGAGAGGGAGGGGGAGAAAGGAAGAGAAAGAGATGGAAGTAGGGAAAGAGAGGCAGAGAAAGACAAAGACAGAAAGAAGAAGAGGGAGAGGTGACAGATAAAAGGAAACAGCCCCTTCCCTAATGTAGTTCATAGGTTCTGTTTTCTCACCACAGTGTTTTTGAAAAGCAGATCTTTTCCTATATCACTTCTTTTCTGATATTTTCTGGGGCAATTCTTCATGACACTAAATTGAACCCCAAGGTGAACCTAAGTGCTTTCTCCCAGACCTATAAGAGAGATGGTATATATGGACCAACAAGGCACACTCAGCTCCTATTGCATGAATGTAAACCTGACAATGATCTAGGATCTCAGGTAGGTTTGTAGTCTCCACCCAATCCCTGCACATACTCAGGACCAGCTGGGGCAGAGATGGTGAGAAGGCTATAACCCCTCCCCTCAGAGATACTCCAAATGGAAAGAAATAAGCCTGATTTAAATTCTCTTCATAAGCCCTGAACCTTTGCTATCACACCATAAACATGGGTAGCATTGTTCTGAGGGGCTGCTCTATACATCTCAGAGAGTAGAACATGATAAAGCCTCCTGAGACTGTTAGTCTAAGATGTACTGGTGAGTTTTGTTTATTTGTTTGTTTATTTCCTCTACCCCCATAATGGCTTTCAAATTCAATAGCACTAGGTCTACCCAATGGAAAAAGAAAATGGGAGGCAAAAATGCCAGCAACTTTGATGGCGGATCACCTGTTTAGAAGGAGTGATTTCCAGAGAAAACTAGCAAACACAAAATTAGGTAAGACAACCATGTTCTGAAGGATCTAGTTCCTTTAAAACAGCAATAACAGGAGGCAGGCTGGGATGCTGTGGCATGCAGAGGCAGGCCCTGATGTCGAGGCCATGGGGTACAGAGGAAGGCCAGGAAGAGGCCTGATCAATGTGGTGGCAAGTTGCCCAATCACCCACAAGGGCCATTGCCAGGCCTATCAATGAAGGGCTGGGACTGGACAGAGCAGGGTAAGAATCAAATGCAGGACCCCTGGAAGGGGCAGCAACTACTCCTAGGACTGCCAATCTATAGCCTAGAAATTTAAAAAGCCCCTATCTGGATCTCCAGGGACCAGAATGGCAAAGTAAACTCCAGCTGTGCCAATCCCCTCTCTGACTCTGAAAACCCCAGGGTAAAACCTTAAACAGTAAAGGCTTGGGAACGCTAGAGGAAGGGCATGCATAGGGCCCTGCCTCAAAATGGGTAGAAAGCTGACTGCAAAGACAAAGACTCTGGAGTCTTTGTGAGAGGGAGGAATCAAATTCAGAGGGAAATAATATTGACTCCACACCCACAGTTGAAGCCTCAAGGTCTCAAGCACAGAAAGCATAAAGTCATTTTAAGAAAGCATATTAAAAACATAAAAATTCTTTGTATGACACAAATATGGTACTGATACCTAAATCAGGAAGAGATAAAATGGAGAAAGAAAATTATAGACCAATTTCCCTCATGAATATAGATGTAAAAAAATTTTAAAGAAAATATTAGCAAAAATACTACAGTAACTTATCACAAGAACAATATACTTTGATCAAGTAGGATTTATTTCAGGAATGCAAGGATGGTTTAATATTAGGAAAACCATCAGTATAATTGATCGTATCAACAGTAAAACTAGCAGAAATCACATGATTATCTCAATAGATGCAGAAAAGGCTTTTGACAAAGTACAACATCCACTCCTATTAAAAACACTAGAAAGTATAGGAATTAATGGAGCTTTCTTTAAAGTAATAAGTAGCATCTATTTAAAGCCATCAGCAAGTATTATGGCTGTAATGGGAATAAACTAGAATCATTTCCAATAAGATCAGGGGTGAAACAAGGGTGTCCACTATCACCCCTCTTATTCAATTTGGTACTAGAAATGTTAGCAGTAGCAATTAGAGAAGAAAAAGAAATCAGAGGAATTAAATTAGGCAAATAAAAGACCAAGTTATTACTCTTTGCAGATGATATGATGATATACTTAGAGAATCCTAAATAATCAAGTAAAAAAGTCCTTGAGACAAAAAATAAATTTGGCAAAGTAGCAGGATATAAAATAAATCCTTGGCATTCCTGTGTATCTCTAATGAAATCCAAGAGCAAGGGACATAAAGAGAGATTGCATTTAAAGTTACTGTAGACATTATAAAATATTTGGGAATCTACCTGCTAAAACAAAGCCAGGACCTATATTAACACAACTACAAAACACTTTCCACACAAATGAAGTCAGATCTAACTAAGTAGAAAAATATCAATTGGTCATGGCTGGGTCGAGCTAATATAATAAAAATGACAATTTTGCCTAAATTAAATTGCATATTTAGTGCCATACCAATCAATTTACCAAAAAATTTCTTTATACACCTAGAAAAAGTAGTAACAAAATTCATTTGGAAGAACAAAAGGTCCAGAATATCAAGGGTATCTATGAAAAGAAATGCTAGGGAAGGTAGCCTAGCTATACCAGATTTTAATCTGTATTATAAAGCATCAGTCCTCAAAACTACTTGGTACTGGCTGAGGAATAGGGTAGTGGATCAATGGAATAGATTGGGTACAGGAGACTCAGCAGTAAATGATTATAATAATCTACTCTTTGATAAACCCAAAGACCCCAGTTTTTGGGATAAGAACTCACTATTTGACAAAAACTGCTGGGAAAACTGGAATATAGTATGGCAGAACTGGGCATAGACCATTATCTAACACTGTATACCAAAATTAAGTCTAAATGGGTGCATGATCTAGGTATAAAGGATGATACTGAAAGCAATCTGGGCAAATAAGGAATAGTTTACCTGTCAGATTTATGGAGAGGGGAAGATTTCATGACCAAACAAGAACTAGAGAACATTATAAAATGCAAAATGGAGAACTTTGATTACATGAAACTGAAAAGCTTCTGTAGAAACAAAGCCAATCTAACCAAGATTAAGAGGGAAGTGGGAAATTGGGAAAGAATTTTTACAATCAATGTCTCTGATAAAGGACTCATTTCTAAAATATATAGAGAATTGAGTCAAATCTATAAGAATACAAGTCATTCCCCAGGATATGAACAGGCATTTCTCAGAAGAAGAAATTAAAGATATCTATAAGTATATGAAAAAATGCTCTAAATCACTATTGATTAGAGAAATGCAAATCAAAACAAGTCTGAGGAACCACATCTCCTGGGTCATATTGGCTAAGAAGACAAAACAGGAAAATGATAAATGCTGGAGAGAATGTGGAAAAATTAGAACACTAATACATTGCTGGTGGACTTGTGAACTGTTCCAACCATTCTGGAGAGCAATCTGGAATGATGCCCAAAGGGCTATAAGTAATTTAATATCCTTTGACCCAGCAATACCACTCCTAGGGTTGTATTCTAAAGAGATCATAGAAGCAGGAGGAAGACCCATATGTACAAAAATATTTATAGCTGTTCCTTTTGTGGTGGCAAAGAATTGGAAATTAATGGGATGCCCATCAATTGGGGAACGGCTAAACAAGTTATGGTATATGAATGTAATGGAATACTGTTGTGCCATAAGAAACAGAGCAGATGGACTTTATATCTACCTGGAGAGGCTTATATGAACTGATGCTGAGTGAGAAGAGCAGAACCAGTAAAATTCGTACACCATTACAGATACAACGTATGTGTGACAACCAACTTTGATAGACCAGACTCTTCTCAGAAATGCAGGGCTATAAGTAAACTCCAGAAGACTCATGATGGAGAGAGATGCCTACATTCAGAGAAAGAACCAGAAAGAGTAGAGTTTGAATGCAGATTGAAGCAAACTACCTTCTCTCTTTCTCTTTCTTGTTTGGTTTGATTTCCTCTTTCCCATTATTCATTCCAAGCATTACAATCCTTCTTTTCAACCTGACCAATGTCTAATGTGAAAGTATCTGAACATCCTATACCTGATTGTATGCAGCTGGTGGGGGCGGGGGGAGGGGGTGTGGAAGGGGAGGGGGAGGGAGAAAATTTGAAACTCAGTGAAGCTGGAAACTGAATCTGGTAAACTAAAAGTAAACAAACAAATTAATAAAGAAAAAAAAATAAATAAAAAACCAGCAATAACAACAACAGGACAATAAGCACCTGCCCGTGTGATCTGAGCTGAAAAGCAGACTGACCACAGTGAGAACCAGCCAGGGGGCTGATGAATGTCCAGTCACTTACTTGGTGAACTGACATGCTTTATTGTTCAATGGATTTTTCTTTCATTTTGTCTCTTTTTTCCTTCTTTTTCTTTCTCTCTCTCTTTTTAACCAAATCTGTGATTTTGTTGTTATTGAGATTCATAGTGAAGTAACCCACTCTATTAATGAAAATCAACAGTTCTTCAGCTTATGGCCATAGACTCATAGAATCCTAGGTGTAGTTTGGGAAGGGATCTCAGGGGCTTTCTAACCCAAACCTCATTTTACAGATGGGGAAACTAAGGGAAGTAAAGACTTGGCCAGGGTCACACAGACACTATGTATTAGAAGCAGCCTTGAACTTGATTCTGAAACCAGCTTTCCGTTCATTATTCACTGCTTTCAGATATTACCTGTGACCATTAAAAAAAAGTTCTTACAATGTGACTTCTCCCCTCAGGATCTTCATAAGATCTTCATTGCTAATGGCTCCTTAGGGGGCCAATGAATATAATGAAAAAGACTACTAAATTTTGAGTCAGAGAATGATTATTTTAGAGACTTTAAAGCTTAAATAGTTACACCTTCTCATTTTACAGGTAAGAAACTCAAGTCACAGAGGTCAAGTGATTTGCCCTAGATCAGACATGTAACGAGCTGCTGAACTGTGATTTGAACTCTGCTCCAGCAATTCCAGGTCTAGCATGTTTCCCACTACAGACCCTGGAATCAAATCTTAATTCTAGCATTTACTAATTGTATGATTTTAAGCAAGTCATTTAAACTCCATGGACATCGGTTTCCTTTTCTGAAAAATGAGGGCTCTATTAGACAAACACCAATGTATCTTTTGGATCTAAATGTATAATCACAGGGGATAGTCTAGACCTGTCATTTCACTGGTATAGAAAACTCCCCAGTGACAAAAAGCTCTATCTGCCAATGCAAGTGAGCCCCTTCTCTGAAACTTACAGAGTGTTACATAGAGCACTGACAAGTGAATGACTTGTTGAGTCACAATGGGAGCTGCTTCTCTTAATATAGGAAAAGGAAGGTGAACCTTTTTGAACAGCCAACCACTGCCTGGGCACTGGAGGGAATAAAATTTTATTGTCTTCTATTTACAAGGATGAGGCAATTAGAATTGTACCCCTCCCTGAACTCCCTCTCCCCCCAAAATATCCAGGAGTAATATCAGCTAGGGAAACAGGAAAATAAACCTTTTTTCTTTTCTTTACTTTTTTTTAAATTGGGGGGCCTAAGCTGTGATATGTTAAAGGCACACATTCATCCATTCCATAAACACTTATTAAATGCCTCCTGTCTCACCTCATGCCAACACTGAATTTGGCTCTGGAGGTAATACAAAGATAAATAAGGCATGTTCCCTGTCCTCATGGAACTTATGGAAGCTGGAAAAATGACTGTTTTCCACTTGACCCTTCCTTGGGTAAGAAAGTTTCAGAGAGATCACGTACAAGCAGATGGATCAATGGCTTCACATACAATCTGTACTCTCTACAGACCACAGAGGATTTGCAGAGCTGAGGTTTAGCAGATGGTGTTTTTGCATTAATTTTCTAAATTACCAACTATAAGATACTCTGTTTTCTGAAAACTAGTTGCCTTAAGGCTTGAATATTTTAATTTAATTTAAATGTTTTCATGTGTTGTTAGTATACCTATTTTTCAGGTTCTCTATCCCAGAGGTGCTATGCTTTGGGATCTTGGGAAGCCTGGTAGCAAGACAACCTGGTGTGGAGGACAACCAGCCATATTTATTGCCCTCCACATCCAGGTGAGGACACTAAGCTAGTATTTCTTAAAGGTGAATTTTAGCCACATTTCCCATGCTGCTGTTGCTGCATGATTTTCTTTTAGTTTTAAAAATAATAGAGTAGATACAAAAGTCACCAGTGGGCTAATAAATCACCCCTCAGACTTTGGAGAACTGAACATTAATTATCTACCCATTCATATTGGCTTTCCAAACCCAACTCTTGGACACAATGGAACTAGTTTCCCTTCGCACAATATTTCTCTCTGCAACTCAGGCTTCCTCTCCCTTCCCTATTGGAAGAAAGGGGGAGAGGAAGGAAGGAAAGAAAAAGGGAGAAAAGGAAGGAAGGAAGGAAGGAAGGAAGGAAGGAAGGAAGGAAGGAAGGAAGGAAAGAAGGAAGGGAGGGAGGGAGGGAAGGAAAGATGGAGGGAGGAAAGGAGGGGAGGAAGGAATGGAGGGAGATAAGAAGGGGAGGAAAAGATAAGGAAGAAGAAAAGGCAAGTGGGGGAAGGAGGGAGAAGAGTAAAAGAAAAATAAGAGATAGGGAAAGGAGAAGGAGAAAGGATGAGAAGGCAGAAATCAGCCAGCATTTATTAAATACTTGCCAGGCACATTGATAAACTCTGGGGATAGAAAAAGCATAGTAAAAAAAAATGTCCCAGTCCTCAAGGAATTATTCTAGTAAAGAAAATTATGCGTGTGTGTGTGTGTGTGTGTGTGTGTGTGTGAGAGAGAGAGAGAGAGAGAGAGAGAGAGAGAGAGAAGTAGTCGTAGTAGTAGTGGTAGTAGTAGTAGTAGTAGTAGTAGTAGTAGTAGTAGTAGTAGTAGTCGTCGTCATCGTCATCATAGTAGGCATAGTAGTCTTAGTTGTAATAGACGGGTGGGATTGGAGAGGAAAATTCCTACAGAAGGTGGCACTGGAGATAAATATTCCAGTCCTGGGTTTGCAGTCAGGCAAAGGCACAGAGATGAGAGATGGGGCATGATGTATGAGGAACAGCTTTAAACCAGTAGGGCTGGACCACAAAGTACATGTACCAGAAAGGTACAAAGTGAACAGGTAATGAAGAACTTTCAACACCAAATAGAAGTTTATATTTGATAAGTTACCTGATAGTTAATATATAGCACCTACTATGTGCTATGCATTTTGCTAAAAGCTTTAGAAATATTATCTTATTTGATCCTCACAACAAGCTAGGGAGTAGGTGCTACTATTATTTTCATTTTACAGATGAGGAAATTGAGGTAAACATAGGTAAAATGACTTGCCCAGAGTCACATAAGCTAGTATGCAGCTGAAATTGGAATTGAATTCAAGTCTTATTGACTCTAGGCTCAGTACTCTACCCACTCACTGCACCACCTACTTATATGATCCTAGAAGTAATAGGAAGCCACTAGAATCTTGAGTTATAATAAGGAGGGTGGGGATAGGAGGCTACCATGATCAGACTTCTGCTTTGGGAAAATCACTTTTGCAGCTGTGTGAAGGATGGATCTGAATGGGGAGTGACTTAGGGCAAGCTATTAATGGGAGGCTATTAGAATAGTCTAGGGCAGTGGTGAGGTCCTGAACTAGTGTGGAGGTCATATGAATGAGGATAAGGGGAACTGTAAATGAGAGAGGTTATGAAGGCAAAAATGACAGGATTTGGAAAATGATTTGCAGTATGGAGTGTAGAAGACTTGGGAATTGAGTTGAAAGTCTATTGGTATCTTCAATAGTACTGAAAAAGTTGAGGAGAGCAATGGGTCAGGGATAGAAGAGAAGGAAAGAAGATCCAAGAATACTTTTTAATACAAGGCTGGATGACGCAATGAGAAAGCCATTTTCTAGAATGTGGATACCTTTGACACCAAACCTGGAGAGTCCTGGGGCTGGGCCTTTCTGCCTCACAGTCACAATATTGGTCATTATGAGATTATTTTTTAATTTAAATTTATTGGTTTTTTTAATGAGGAAAAGAGAGAGGGTTGAGGAAGGAAGCCCTGTGTTAAGAGGTTTATATGAATTCTTTAAAAAGCCTTTGATCCACACCAAAGAGATAGAAAGAAAACTTCAAAGAGGAATGAAAGGCCCCTGTACTTTGCACCTGATTTCAGTACATGAAGGATTCATTATTTATCAACCTCACCTCCCCCTGGTGCCATTTGGTGGCCTCCAAAGACATTCAACTCCAACTCTCAGTCTGATTCTAGAAAGTAAATATGCTGTGACTACCCATTTATAAATGGGGTTAATTCACTGAAGCTCAAAGATGTGGAAGGAATTTTTTACTAGAAGGTATGTAACTAAATACAATCTTGACATGCAATCAGGAAAAGACGGAGAGTTCATTTCATTTGTGCCCTCCTCTCTGACTCTGTCTCTCCCTCTCTCCCTCCCTCCCCTCATTCCCCCCACTTTCCTCCTTCTCTCCCTTCTCTCTCTCATTTTTCTCTTCTCTTTCATTTCCCTCTTCTCTTTATCTCTCATTTCTCTCTGTCTCTGTCTCTCTCTGTGTCTGTCTTTCTCTCTCTCCATCTATCTATCTGTGTCTCTCCCTCTCTCTTTTTTTGTTCCTGTATGTCTCACCTATGAGTTGTCTAAATGTCAGCAGAGACTACAAACCATTGAACACCACAAAGTCTCTTGAAATAAGCTTCCTTGGATTGTTCATTTTGAGGATGTCACTGCCTTAAACTAGTAACCTTTTTAATAATTGGCCTTCTGCTTTGCCAAGATCATGTGCATTATGCCATGTGCTCAAGGAGGTGAAACTTTTCCTAAAAAAAAAACTTGAACAAATTTCTCATATTCCAGGCTATAACAACATCATTTCCAGCGCTTTGAGCCAGTCAAATGCTTCTTTCAGTTTTCCAGAACAGTTCAAACCACCAAGCATGTCAGGCTATCACAGAATTGCAAAGTGGGGAGGGGCCTCTGAGATTCCCTAGGACTTGACCAAGGTCTTCATCCTCACTGTGTCTCCTAGCAGGCACCATTCAGCCATTGCTTGGACACATGTCACCAGGAGAAACCATCAGGAAGCAGGTTCCATTTGTGGATGGCTCTAGGATATCTTTTTTTTTTTTAATGGTGAGCTTATAGCTGTTGGTCTACAGCTACATCTCTGTTCATTGTCTACACTGTCCACTCTCCCCTACCTCTGTCCATTGTTCCTACTTCTGCCCCAAGGAGTCAAGCAGACATCTAAACACTCTTCCACATATCCGAATTTCAAATTTCTGAAGATGGCTGTCATGTCACCACCACATACACCTATTTTTACACACACACACACACACACACACACACACACACACACACACACACACACACACCTTATCTTATCCAAGTTTAACAGACCCAGTTCCTCCAACGTTTGCCAGTAATACATGTTCCTCAAGCCTTTCATCTTCCTGGCTGACTTCCTAGGGACACTCCCCCCTTCACCTTCCTAGCCTGTGCCTCCCAGAAGTGAATGAGGTGTGTTATGACCAAGCCCAAGAGCAGAGTATCATCTGCCTAGTTAAATTCACTAGGCTATTCCAGGCAAACAAAGATCACATTCACTTTGAAGGGTTCCAATTTCATACTGTCAAGGAAAATTGAACAGGTAAATAACCCCCAACCCCACTCCCAATTCTTCACACACAAACTGCCATCTGGCCACACTTTTTCCACCTCTTACTTGAAAAGCTGAGCTTTTGGGACCCAAGTTTGAGATGCTACATTTGCCCATATTCTTTCATCTTCTTAGATTTAGCCTGTTCTCTTGGCTTACTTATTTTTGGATCTTGAACCTGTCATTCAATGTGCTCACTATCCCTCCCAACTTTGTGTCATCTGCAGATTTGATAAGCAGACCATCTGTGCCATTATCCAAATCACTGGTAATAGTTTTAAACAGCACAAGGCCAACAGCAGAACCTTGGGGCATTGTGTTAGATACCTCCTTCTGTGCTGACATCAAAACGGTCATGATTAAGCTTTTTGTCTGATCATCAAATCTACCTATACATACTCCAACCTATACATACTCCAATGCTACCCACATCTCTCTAATTTGTCCCCAAGGACAGAACAAGAGACTTCAACCAATACTTTGCTGACATCTAGGTAAGATCCATCCATGACATGAAATTGAGCCATCATTCTAGTAACCCTATCAAAAGAACAGCAGCAAGAACCATAATGATTCCTTCTGATCATTGTTTCCTTTTCTAGATGTTCACTGGCCATGCCTTTGAGAATACATTCTAGAATGTTGTCAAGAATGAAAGCCAAGCTCTCTGGGCTCTCGTTGGCACACTGAATTCTTTCTTTTCAGAAAAATAGAAGAATATTCCTTTCTCAGGTTTTTCAGAAGCTCACCCCCTATGAAATTGCATGGTGGCTAAGCAATGACATTTTCCAGTTCTTTCAATACCCTAGCAGATCACTTATAAAAGCCTGGTTACTTGCATTCATCCCTACACTCTATCTTCTTTCTGACCGGGGACTTCAGCTCCCTGTTCACCATTTTTGTTCTGTACTTTCCTCCACGAATATAATTGCCCTTGGCAGAGAAAATGGAAGTAAAATAAAAGCTGTATCTCCACTGTACATTATTACTGTCCCATTGAGGGAGAGTGTATTATTGGTATTCTCAGTCATTCTCAGTCCAACTCTTTGTGACCTCAGTTGGGATTTTCTGGGCAAAGATATTGGAATGGTTTGCCATTTCCTTCTCTAGCTCATCTTACAGATGCTCACGCTGAGGCAAAAAAGGATAACTGATTTTCCCAGGGTCATCCAGCTAATAAGTGTCTAAGGCTAGACTTGAACTAACAAGGAAGAGTGGTCCTGACTCTTGGGCTGGCACTTTATCCACTGCACCATCTCTTAATATTTCCTAACTGGATGATAAGAAGCAGGATACATTTAACTTTTATTCACCAATTTCCATTAGACATATTATTACATAACAGAGATTCACAGTTACATGCACAGTCCTCTCCTTGGGTCCTACAATGTATATAGAAATGCCCAGTTCATTTGGTGTTTGTTAAGTTCATAATAAAAATAAAAGAAAAAGAAAAACAATGTATGTGGAGACTAGACCCAGAAAGTACCTGGTCAAGGTGAATTCCTTGTTAACCTTAACTAGAATCAAAGAATCGTAACTCACATAGATAGAAAACTTTAAGGTTTTCAAGATATTTTCCTCATAATGACCCTATGAGGCAGATAATACAAGATAGATGATATTTTACAGATGGAGGAAATAAATGCCTACAGTTACGGAAGACTTGTCCAAACCTCCACCACTAATGAATTGTAACTGAAAGACTCTTCTTACAGCAATCTGCCTTATAAACATATTAGAACTGGACAGACCTCAAAGATAAACCATCTCCCTTTTATAGATGTGGAAAGTGATATCCAGACAGGAAAAATGACTTGTCCAAAGCCACACAATTAATAAGTAACAGCAGGAACTAGAATCCAGGTCCTCTTGCTCCTAGATTGTTGATCTATACATAGCAAACCACCTTGTATTTTCTGACATCCCCCAAAAGAAGGTGAAGTAAGCCAGAGACTCAGTTTTGACTTTCCAAGGAAAAGTAGCAGAGCTGGGAAGGGGGAAGGGTCCTCTTGATTCACATCCTTAACAATCCCTTGCCCCTCACCACTGTGCCAGGCTGATTTTACTTATTCTTGGATATTCTTGGAATGAAAGCGCAGGAGGTTTAGAAAATCAATGAAAAGACTGATGTACACACACACACACACACACACACACACACACACACACACACACACACACACGCAAAATGAAAACAATCAGGATTTGGAATAGAAGAGCCCTATAAGACTGCAGAGAGGCCTAGTATTCTAAAACAAAGAGAAAAGAGGGTCTGAGTGAAAAATCCTGCACAAAAAGACAGAAACACATAAATCTCAGTATGTGCTTTAGGGTTGGGTTCCAAAAAACGTATTTGGGAAAACTTTGCAGGTTAAATAAAGACTCTGCACACTATAACTAAGACACTCAGCAAATAAATAATCCGTCCACTCAACCAATAACCATTCCTAAGTCTTGGTCTACAAGGAATAGCTACACCCCATTGCTATACAAATAGGTCAGACTTAGGCTTAGGCTGGGGCAGCTAGATGACACCGTGGATAGACACCAGGCCTGGAGTGAGATTCATCTTCCTGAGTTCAAATCTGGCCTCAGACACTTACTATGTTTCCTCATCTGTAAAATGAGTTGGAGAAGGAAATGGCAAACCAGTCTAGTGTATCTCTGCCAAGAAAACCCCAAAGAGGGTCACAAAGAGTTGGATACAACTGAGAATTCAACTCCTAAGCCTCTCTTGCAGTCTGATTGGATTGTTCTATTCCAAATTCTGATTGTTTGCATTATGCATAACTTCATTTAAAAATATATATCTCGGGGCGGCTAGGTGGCGCAGTGAATAGAGCGCCGGCCCTGGAATCAGAAGGACCTGAGTTCGGAGCCGGCCTCCGACACTTAATCCATACAAAACAAAAAAACCTAGCCGTGTAACCTTGGGCAAGTTACTTAACCCCAATTGCCCTAAAGGGGCGGCTAGGTGGTGCAGTGAGTAAGAGCGCCAGCCTCGGAGTTTGGATGACCCGAGATCAGATCCGGCCTCAGAAAATGAGCACCCACGCATAAATCAAATGACTAGCCATGTAACCTTGAGCAAGTTACTTAACCCCAATTGCTTTAAAAAAAAAAAATATATATATATATATATATCTCAGGGCTTTTCATTAGTTTTCTGAATCTGTTCTTTATAATATCTAATATTATAATAAATCATAACTGTATTGTTAATTATATGGCTAGCTAAAGGATACTATTGGGGAATATGTATATATGTTACACTGTATCATTTCATCTTATATTGTATTTATATTATTGTATTATATAGTATTATATATTCTATTCTATTCTAATATGTTATATGTTATGCTATGCTATATTATGTTATATTATATTACATTATATATAATATTATGTCATGTCACATTATGTTATGTCATATTATATCATATGATATTATATTATAACATATTGTATTGTATGAAGAAGGGGAGGGAAGATTTATGCCAAAACATATTAATACAAAATATATAATATATAAAGTAACTTTGAGGACGGTGGGGAAAGTATAATGTTATTAATAATAGGGCATTCAGGAAAGGATTGGTGACTTATTTGAGCCCTTTCACGTAAGTGAAGTGCATCTCCTTTGATATGAAGCCGTTTGGAGAATTGAATTAGATGATTCAAGCTGGATCTGGGCACCTGACCTAGGCCCAATTTCTCAATGGTGGTGGGGAGCCCCATGCTACCTCCAGGAGAAGGCTTTCCTGAGGATCTGGAGTTTGGGGTTGAGAAGAAGAGGAGGGTTGGAAACTCAGTTACTGTAGTCAAGGTATTTTTCTTTTCTTTCCCCTGGGCCTCAATTTCATCAATGACATCTCAATGCCTTTTTATAGTCTGTCTTCCATCCCTGGAATGATATCTGTTCTTCCTCAGAATTCCTATTTTTTACATCACAGAATTGAAAATTGATTTTAAATCTATTTTGCTGAGACTTAATCAAGCTAGATTTAATATTCCCTTTTGAGGTTCCTTCCCCTTGTAAACTTCACCCACCACCCACATCCCAGAGAAACTAGCCTAAAAGTCAGACTTCTGTCTTGTAATTACCCCTACCTTGGAGCCTCACCCACCACCCACTTTCCAAAGAAACTTGATTAACCCAAAGGTCAAATCTTATCATTTAAACTACTATAGCAACTCCCATTGCCTGAGAACCTTTGCCTTGTGATTTGAAGCGGTAGTTAAGGGGGTTTCAGAAGGGGAGGTTCAAATGATATTATCTCAATTCTGACTATGTCATTGTTGGCCAATCAGAAAAAGACACACCTATGTTACTCAAGATTTTGCTCTGTTATCTTGCTAATTGTTATAAAAGATCCTCTGGGCTCTCACTGAAGGTTTTTGGTTATTGAGAAACCATGGACCCAATTTATTGGTTACAGCTAGCCTGACTAATACATGGATCATGCTCAGAACTTTGTCCCTCAGTTTACCCTGATTTTCAGACCTAATGACCTCCCATATAAAGACTTTTTTGAATCCAGGTTTTTTTAAATTTATTTTGGATATATTTTCTATGTGTCCCCCAATAGAAAGTAAGCTCCTACAGGGTATTTAATTTTTGTCTTTATAACACTAGGGTCTAGCATGGTTGCTGGCACACAAAAGATAATTAATAATCTTTGTTTGATTAATTAAATGAGCTGCAAAGTCTCTTCCAGCCCTGACATGCTATCTCCCTTATATTATTCTACTGACTTAATTTCTATGGTTTCTTGTTGTGAGACAGGTAACACCAAAGTGGGAGCTTTTCTTGCAGGTTCACTCGTGATTGGGGCAGCCAGAAGGACAGCATTGGAGACATAATAAGGGGTTAAATAAGCTTACTTTATTCTAGTCTATTCTTCTCAAAGGGTTTTGCTGATAAAGGGAGCACCAGCTCCTACAGTGTCCCCTAATTACTCTTCTTGCAGGGGCTGGCAAGAATGGGAGCACAACTCCTAGCATCTCCTAAGCCTCAATGGGGGTGTGTTGAAGCATGCACAGCATTCCAGTTTGGGCATTCCTAATCCCCCCTTACTGACCAGTGTTCATTTGATTTATAGGGTAACAAACAAAGAAGGCAATTTGCCAGCAATAGCCTCATACATTTACATTAACTTATCATTATATCTCACTGACAGTCCCAGTGAATATTTATCAGCTGAAGCCAAATGTCTACATTATCTTGAGATTATAATATGATGTGTAAGCATAGTGGAGATGTTTACAAACTATAAGCCTGGGAACTAGAGATTGTTATGGCCATGGATCCTGGGAACTAATATCAAAAACCCACCTTATACATACTAAAATCCACCTTACATACACTTCCAGGTCTTAATATTCTCAAAAACCAATCAATGACTTAGGAGATGAGGCTGGTGATCAAATAAGTCCATGATGTCCCTTGAGGCTAAGACTCTTCAGCATGAGAAAGTGATGCTCTGGAAACAGAAATATCTCCCTGGCTCTTCCAGCTCAATCAGTGTATTTTCCTGGCACATTATACTAAAGTCTAGGTCTCTTATGTCTCAGGAATTAGAGTGTTGGTCTAGGACTGGGGTTGTCTAGGGTTCTCAGGAAGCCAGGGAAAAACATTTTAAAAATCTCTCTGTAGAGTATTCCTCTCCCTGTCGAGACTTCCACAAACTGTGACCATGATGGCCATCACCATTAGTAAGGCAGCTGCAGCTTCATCTTTGATTTCTCTTTACACTCCCCCTGTGATGTGGGTATTCTTTTCCCACTGAGCAGATGGCCCTGGAGCTCACTTTTGTAGAGTTCTCTGTGCAGTTCAGCTGGTTCCACACCCTCTTGTGCAAATTCAGCTCAACTGAAGGAATAGCTCTTCTTTGTTTCTCATCAGCTCATCACTAAATGAAGTGTGTGTATTGCACTGCTAAGACCAGATTGCACCTCTCCTTCTAATGCAAATGGGGCCAGTGTACATGCATATCAATACATGTCTATATGAACACACAGATATGTATGTAGCCCTGTGTATGTAAGTCAATGTGTATGTGATATAGACGTGTATAACTTAGAAAGGAAAAGGCCCAGGGGACATGAAAAGTGTATGAAAGTATCTGCAAGATCATGAGGTGAGATTAGATTTGGTCTGTTTGGCTTCAGAGGGAAGAACCTAGAATGAGTAGAAACTGAAAAGTTGTAAAGAGATTCAGGCTTGACTTGATGGGGAAAGAAGAAAATGGGGGAAAATTAATAATGGGAGCTGTAGAAAAGTGAAATGAGCTGCCTAAGGAAGTGGGGCTTGCCCTCCTTAGAGGTCTTCAAGTGACTCACAATGTATACTATAGCAGGGAATCCTCTGGGTTGTAGGGTGGATTAGATGGCCACTGACATCTCTTCCTTTCAAAATCCCTTAATTGAAGCCAACAGTCTCATTATGCAGGAGAGAAAACTGAGGTCTGAGAATTATACACAGTGAGTGGCCAAGCTGGGATTTTTCTGCTGGCTTCATCATGGAGCCTGCAATTGTTGGTCAAACAGTGATTTCCTTAAAGTCAAGCTCTCATGGAACCAATCACCAATACTAAAAGCAGAGCCCCAAAGCCAATAGGAACCTCAGAGACTAACAGCCTCATTTTATATTTATGGAAATGGAGGCACACTCAGTCCAAGGGATTTTTCTAAGGTCACAGGGGTGACTTCTAAACTTCAGGGGTAAAATTCAAACCCAGGTCATTTGTCTACAGAGTCACTGTTCTTTCCACTGCACAACTAAGGGGAATCATTTTGGAGGGAGGCACTAACACACTCTACCTCTTCCAAATAAATTACTGTTAGAACTTCATTTTTAAGAGGGTATGGGAAGCAGGTACATTACAAAAAGGAAAAGGCTTTCAATAAAGCTGATCAGCTGAGGACAGTTTGGGTAAATTTATAATTCACTCTTTCTTTTCTACATTTTTATCCTTTGCTTTTTTTATGTTTCCTGTAAATCCCAGTCTCACAAATGGCCAATCACATTTACTCTTAGATGTTAATATACCTCAAGGTAGAGGGTACCTTAAAGTCCATGAGGTCCAAACTCCTCATTTCATAAAAATGGAAAATAATGCCTGGGAGGTTCAATTACTTGTCAAAGGTCACTCAAGTAAGTCCTACATTGCAGAACTGAAGTTTGAATTCAAGCCCTTTATTCCAGACCTGTTCCTCCTTCTACCACATCACACCATCTCCAGAGACTTTTCATTTCTTTCCACAGGTATTTTAATATTGTTGTTCTGGCTACTTTCCCCAAGAATTCTGTACTATTGGGGCTAGGCAAAGAAGATTTCAAAGAGGTTTTGAAATTCTCAGGTCCTATATCCTTCTGTTGTTGTTGTTTTGACAATTTTTCTTTGTAAAATGAGACAAAGATTTTGTTTACGTTTTCTCATCTATTTGAAGTTCCCTTCCTTTCCCTTTGGGGCCATTTCCTTTACCGAACTTGCACACTGAGAGCGTGCCTTGATATTATTGATTACAGGTTTGGTTCTTTTTTCAATAGCATACAGGCAACTATCTTGTTTTCTTCTATCCTGAGTTCACAGATCTTCTTGGGAAGGGTTTTCAGTGAACACCTCCTCAACTTGTTTGATCATTAATTTCAGATCTTGTCATTTTTCCTCAGAATCTCTTTTTTAATGGATGCTTCTTTTGGCATACCCACTTCCTATGGGCCTTGGGGGGGTGTGTGTGTGTGTGTGTGTGTGTGTGTGTGTGCGCGCGCACGCGCACATGCGTGCGCACCTGTTTTGATTTTTTTTTTAATTTATTGCCATCAATGATTTCAATAGGGGAAAGTAGTTTGAATTTTCTCTTTATTCAAAGTAGAAATAAATTCATTGTCAGTTCTTTTATACAGTTCATTAAACTTTAAAGAATTAGAGTTGCTGACTTCTGAGGTTCCTTCCATAAACCCTAAAACTCTCTCTCTTACTCTCTTAGCTTCAAAGGGATGAAAAAAATCACATGCTTTCAAAGTTTGAAGAGACTTCAGTAGTCTCATCTTTTCCACCCTTCTCCTAAGAAGCTCTATTACAATACACCTGACATATGGTCATTTTTTTTCTTGAAGACTCCAATGAAAAGCCCAATATATTTTTGGTTAGCATTAATTGTTAAGACTTATGAATAAAATAATTTATAAAATTATTAATAAATAATAATTATTCAAAAAATTTCCCTAACATTAAATTTATCTTTGGAACTTCCATCCACTGTAGCTAGCTCTGTGTTTCGAGTCCAGAAAGGAGTCTAGTACCACATTACATGACAATATTTTAAATAAGCTTTCATGTTCCCCAAGCCTCCTCTTCTCCCTATTAAACATTTCCATTTTCTTTATTCAGGATTCATATGGACTTTCACCATTCTTTATTGCCTTTATCAATGTCCATCATAAAATGGAATAGCCATAACTGAATGCAAGATTCTAGATATTAATAGTCTGACCTGGGCACATTATAGCAAGCCCATCACTTCCTGATTCCTATGAGTCATCCTTTTCTTACTGTGACTAAAGATCACAAGAGGCTTTTTTTTTCTTTTTTGGTTGCTGTCATATCACCCTCTTGCCTCATATTCAGCTCCAAGTCCCCTAAATCCATTAAATCTGTTTTTCAGACAAACTGCTACATAGTCATGCCTTCCCTATCTTATACTTAGGAAATACATTTCCTAAGTCTAAGAATAAGACTTTATGTATAACCCTATTAAATTCCATCATATTAGATTCAGCCCAATCTTCTAGCCTATCAAAAATCTTTGTGGATCCCTCCTATCTTTGTTTCTGCAAAGACTCAATCCCTGTCAGGGAGTGTTCCAATGCAAACAGTAGGTCTCCATCAGCAAAGATCTTCTAAAATGTTTCCAAGAATATTCCTTAACTCACTATACCCCTCCCTTCCACATCTCTTCTTTGATAGCAGTTTGCTCTATCCTGTCCTTATCCCCATTCAGGATGAGTTCCATTAGTACAAGTGGGGAGGATGGGAAGGAGACTAACCATACAATGAGATCATGGTTCCTTTCAAGTATTAAAGTCCAAAGGAGAAAATAGAAACTCGGGTAAGTAAAGTGATTTGCCTAAGGCCATATAGACAATAAGTGAAAGACAGCTCTGTGCCTTAGGCTTCCTCACCCTGGAAGATCCCTTGGCCCCCTTTATATAAGAATATGACTGGTGAGTTTTTCTAAGATCTTTAATTTTGAGAATGTGCCAACACCAGCCATGCTCACTCCAAATATAGGTCAGGCCATGATTCTGAGGACCACCACCACCCCGCCTTTGCTTTATGACTCCCTTATATATGTTGTTTTCCACCGTTAGAATGTGAGCTTCTTGAGGATAGGGACTGTCTTTTTACTTGAGTTTGTATTCTCAAAGCTTAGCATAGTGTCTGGCACATTATTCAGTCATTTTCAGTCATGGCTGACTCTTGTGACACCATTTAGAGTTTTCTTGGCAGAGATACTGGAGTGGTTTGCCATTTCCTTTTCCAGCTAATCTTACAGATGAGGAAACCGAGGCAAACAGGGTTAAGTGACTTGTTCAGGTTCACACAGTTAGTAAGTGACTGAGACCAGATCTGAAGTCAGGAAGGTGAGTCTTTCTGACTCCAGGCTCAGCACACTATTCACTGCTCCTCCTAGCTGCCAGAGCACACAGTAAGCACTTAATAAATAAATGTTGACTAACTTAACTTGGCAAAGACTAGACTCAAGACTTTTTGTCTCCAAAGAGAACATTCTATTCACACTGCCTTCTTTTGTATTTTCCAAAATATCTAGCACAAGAGACTCTTTGAATACTCCCTAAATTAAGTTAACTTCAAGCTAGCCCGGCATTGCAATTATCCATGCATGGACCTTCGACCTAAGACTTTGCATGATTGAAACAAGCAAATTTGCCCTAAAGGCAATCCCAATGTATTGCACCATATTTGAATATCTCAATTACCAAAGAAAATCAAATTCTCCAAGAAAGGTCTTTGCGATGAGTTAGTGACTGAGTTTCTAAAGGTGATGTCACTGAAGTACATTATGTCCTGGGTCCAATTCCATAGGATCACCTTTGTGTGCTATTGTTGATGGATGCCTATTGTTTGAGGATGATTCTAACTGAGTTAGAAGGAATCACCACTAGAACCCAGACTGCCAGCTGGGAATTTCTTTTTGACCGGCACTCATCAGTGTATAGGAAATGGGGATCTGAATCCCTGGAAGGAGAACCCACACCTGTGAAATTAGAGCTCCTTAGAATATTTGAGGGAAAAGTTATGAAAATACCTAGCATTTGCACAGGAGGTTTTACTCTAACATGATCTTTTGTATTTGTTACCAAGAGGATAAGATGAGTCATTAGCTTTTGCTTTTCAGCCAGTTCCAAATCCACCCAATTAAACTATGGTCTAGTCCAAATCTCTCCATCTTTTCCCAAGGATAGCTTGAAAGCGATTTCTTTGTTTTTTTCTCCTTCTTTTTAAATAAAAAATGCTTTGCTAAAATCTAGGCAAACTATACTTACAGCATTCCCCTAAAGTAATTTCAATTTAATGATCTCACCAGCAAGGGACATCAGGTAAATCTGGCAATGACCCATTCCTGAGGAAGCCACATTGGCTCTTTGTCCTCACCCTCTCCCTTTCTAAGTGTTTACTAACCATGCTTTTAAAAATAAGGTCTAAATAGAAAAAGAAATTCCATTTAAATTAAAAATTAAATTAATTAAAAATTAATTTAATTAATTTAAATTAAATTCCATTTAAAATTACTATAGACATTATAAAATATTTGCAAGTTTACCTGCCAAAACAAACCCAGGTATGAACACAATTACAAAACACTTTTTACACAAATAAAGTAAAATCTAAATAATTAGGAAAATATCAGTTGCTCATGGGTAGGCTGAGCTAATATAATAAAAAATGACAATTCTACCTAAATTAAGTTACTTAATCAGTGCCATACTAATCAAACTACCAAAAAATTATTTTGCAGAGCTAGACAAAAACAGTAACAAAATTTACCTGGAAAAGAAAAGGTTCAGAATATCAAGGGAATCAATGAAAAGAAATGCAAGGTAAGATGGCCCATCTGTACCAGATCATAAATTGTATTATAAAACAGGAATAAGCAAAACTAATCTGTAGTGGCTAAGAAATATAGTGGGGGATCAGTGGAATAGGTTAGGTACACAAGACACCATAGTCAATGACTGTGGTAATCTACTGTTTGATAAATCCAAAGACTCCAGTTTCTGGGATAAGAACTCACTATTTAACAAAATCTGCTGGGAAAACTGAAAAACATTATGGCAGGAACTAGGCATAGACCAACATTTTACACCCTAAACCAAGACAGAGTCAAAATGGGCAAATTATTTAGATATAAAGACTGATACTATAAGCAAAATAGGAGAGCAAAGAATAATTTACCTGTTAGATCTATGGAGAAGGGAAGAATTTATGACAAAACAAGAGATAGAGAACATTATGAAGTGTAAAATGTATGATTTTAATTACATTAAATTGAAAAGTTTTTGCACAAAGCCAACAAAAGCAAGATTAGGAGGGAAGCAGAAAGCTGAGAAACTATATAGCCAGTGGCTCTGATACAGGCTTCATTTCTAAAATATATAGAGAACTGAGTCAAATTTATAAGAATATAAGTCATTCCCCAATTGATAAATGTTCAAAGGACATGTACAGGCAGTTTTTGGAGGAAGCAATTAAAGTTATGTATAGTCATATGATTTTTTTAAATGCTCTAAATCACTATGGGTTAGAGAAATGCAAATCAGAATAACTCTGAGGTGCCACATCCCACCTATCAGGTGGCTAATATGGCAAATAGGAAAATGCTAAATGTTGAAGAAGATGTGGGAAAATTGGAACACTAATGCATTGCTGGTGGAGTTATAAACTGATCCAACCATTCTGGAGAGCAATTTCGAACTATGCCCAAAGGGCTATAAAATTGTGCATACCCTTTGACCCAGAAAAACTACTTCTAGGACTATATCCCAAAGAGATCATAAAAATGGGGGAAAGACCCACATGTACAAAAATATTTATAGCAGCTTTTTTTGTGGTGGCAAAGAATTGGAAGTTGAGGGGATGCCTATCAATTGGGGAATGTCTGAACAAGTTGTGGTATATGAATGTAATGAAATACTATTGTGCCATAAGAAATGGTGAATAGGAAGACTTCAGAAAAAACCTAGGACTTATATGAACTGATGCTGAGCGAGGGGAGTAGAACCAGGACAACATTATACACAGTTACAGTCATATTGTGCAACAAATGACTTTAATGGACTTAGGTCTTCTCGGCAATGCTAGTATCTAAGAAAACTCCAAAAGATTCATGATAGAAAATGCTATCCACATCCAGAGAAAGAACTATGGGGTCTGAATGCAGATGAAAGCAGACTATTTGGTCCCCTTTTCTTTTGTTATTTTGTTTTGTTTCTTCTTTCTCGTGGTTCCTCCCATTCGTTCTAATTCTTCTTTACATCATGACTAACGGGAAAATATGTTTAATATGAATGCATAAGTAGAGCCTATATCAGAGTGCACACCATATTGGGAAGGGGAGAGGAGGAGGGGAAAAAATTTAAGACTCAAAATGTTATGGAAGTGAATGCTGAGGACTAAAAATAAATTAATTATTAAAATGAGATCTAAAACAGAGGTTCTTCTTTTATGTTATGAAACCTTTTTGGCGGTCTGGTGAAGCCTATGAACCCCATCTTGGAATAATGTTTTTAAATGCATAAAAACCCCAGGATTATAAAGGAAACCAATTACAATGAAATACAGGCATCATATATAAATAGTAACAAAAGTTCATGGACTACACCTTAAGAACCTTTGTTTTAGAATTTTGACAAGAGGAATCAAACTCAGGCTCTTATAATCTATAGATTCTACCTTGCCATTTTAAAAAAATCAGGACAACAATCCTCCTCCTACACTACAGTTTCTTTACCATTGACTGTGATCTTTAAAAAGATCACTGGCAGGGGTCTGGCAAACACCTATGCCAGGACCTAGGATGTAGTTCACCTGATCCAGGTGACTTGAACTCATCACGGGCAGCCAGACACTTTCCAACTCACTTCTTACTTCTCTTGTGCATCAGCTCCCTATCAGCCACTTTTGTCCTGCCCTTTCCAGTCCAAGGGTCATTCTCTTTGGCAGAGAAAAGAGAAGCCCAATAATAGAGAAGAGCTCAGTCTTCTCTTTGTCACCAGTTGGCCAGGGCTCATCCACCTCAGCAGCAGTCCTATGCCTTCTTTGATCTCCTTTTTCCCAATATAGTTTAAAAACCCTTTTTGTTGTCTTTCTCTTTCCTTGACAGCCTCAACTCATTTGGAACTTTAGTGCTCTCAACATTATTCTTTCAGTACTGTGCCCTGCCTTTCTGTCTCAGTCTCCATTACCTGTCCTGGCTTCCATCTTCTGTACATGTCAGTGGAAATGTTTCATTGATGTATGCAGATAGAGCAGAAGACATGCCTCTCAAGGGCTCTCTTTCACCCCAAATTTTCTTTAAGTGGTTTACTTACTTTTTGTCCCCTTTGCCCCTACTCTTATGTTAACTCATGAACCTGCTCTATCCCTCAAAAAGAATGTAAGCTCCTTGAGGGTAGGGCTTATTTAATTTTTGTCTTTCCTTCTCTAGTTCCTAGCTCAGTGATTTGCTCATTGCAGGCAACTGATTGATATTGGAAGAAATGAACTCAAGACCACTTCTAGTCCAGGGACTTTGATGACATGTGAGGTGTGCAGGGAGGTGACAACATGAAGTCATAGAATGAGTGCTAGAATTGGGAGAGATCTGTGACTCCTATACCACTGCTGCCACTTACTGGTGGTGTAGCCAAACATGATGCATTTAACCACTCTGAACCTCTGTTTCTTCTTTTCAAAACTGGAGATGATTCCATTAGCACCTACTACATAATGTGGCATGAGTATAAATGAAATAAAGTGAAGGCACCTAAGGGGTACAGAGGATAAAGTACTTGGCCTGGAGTCAGAAAAATCAGAGTTTGAATCTCGCCTCAAACATTCACTAGCTGTGAGACCCTGAACAAGTAACTTAACCTCTATCTGCCTCAGTTTCCTCAGCTATAAAATAGGGATATCTTAGCACCTACTACTCAGCAATATTGCAAAAATAAAATTAGATAATATTTGTAAAGTGTTTTGCAAGCTTTAGAGCGCCAAATAAATGCTAGCTATTATTACTTATTATTAAATAATGTGCTTTGCAAACATTATGATATATTAACATTAATTATTATTATTTCCTTGAGAAGTTAAAGTCATATATAAAGGTAGTAAGGGTGAAGTGGCCAGAGGACTGGGCTTAGAGTCAAGAAGACCTGAGTTCAAATCCAGCCTTAGATACTTATTAGTTATATGACCTTAAGCAAGTCACTTACCCTCTACCTGCTTACTTTCTTCATTTACAAATGGGAAGTAATAACATTTACCTCCCAGGGTTGTCATCAGGATAAATAGTATACTATTTGCAAAGCACTCTGTAAACCCCAACACTCTCTGTAAATGCTAGCTATATTATTATCATATAATATTTGTACAATGCTTTGCCAACCTTAAATAGCTAGGTGATAGCTATTATTAGATACTGTTAAAGAAAATGTTTACAAACCTTGAATGTGATATGTCAGCCATTGTTAGCATTATTGTTATTGTTATTGTTGTTGTTGTTGTTGTTGTTGTTGTTAAAATTCTTGAGAGTAACTCAAGTCACACAGCTAGGTAACTCAGTGGATAGAGTGCTGAGCATGGAGTTGGGAAGATCTGAGATCAAATCTGGCCTCAGACACTTACTAACTGTGTGACCCTGGACAAGTCACCTAACCCTGCTTGCCTCAGCTTCCTCATAAGTTCAATGAACTGAAGAGGGAAATGGCAAACCACTCCAGGATCTTTGCCAAGAAAACTCCAAATAGGGTCATGAAGAGCCGTAATGCTCTTTAATGGATCTTTAATAGATTATAATTTTATGATTTTTTGAAATATTACTGGCTCCTCTTGAATGGTTGATGTGCACAGTAGGAAAACCATTGGTTCTGCAATGAGATTCTGGGTTAAAGTCCTACCTCTTGTACTTTCTACCTATATGACCTTGGACAAATCACTGAACTTCCCTAAGCCTCAGTTTCTCTCTATATAAGATGAGGGCTCTGGACTAAATGGCCTCGAGGTACATTCTAGCTCCAGATCTCTGCTAGTATAACCCTAGATGCCTACAAAACTCTGGGCACCATCAGTGATTAGGGCTATGAATGCAGAAGTGGGTCCAGTACCTCCCGAGACTTCTCTGTGCAATAAAATGAGCCAAGAAGGACACTCAGAATCTATGCCTCAAGTCCCTTGCCCATCCCCCTCAAGTCATCTCACTGTTCTAATACCAGTAGGTACTAGCAAGTCTCTAGTACCAGGGAGGAGGCCTTTACCCCTCTTCCCAAATCAATCTTGGAAGCAAGTGATGGTCTTTATCAAACCTTAAGATGTATAGTATTGATGATGGCATCCATCACAGATCAATTTGAAAGGGCCCTAAAAAGCCATCAAGTCCAGTATTTTACAGATATGGAGAGAGCCCCAGAGAGGTTGTGTTTATCCTAAGGATACACACACAGTGTCTATCAAAGGCAAGGCTTGAATTCAGGTCCTCTAATTTCAGACCCAATATGCTTTCCATGATATTTTGATGACTTTCTTGATCGTCTCAGGATCTTAGGTTTAGACCCAGAAGGGACGTTAGAGGCTATCTATTCTGATGTCCTTTTTTAGAGATGAGGAAACTGAGTCTCTGTGTTTGCCAAGATTACAGAGATAATAAGTGGTAGGCATGAAATTCTTACCTACAACATCTGACTCCAAATCCTGGTCACAGGAAGAAGGGGGTATTAAGTGGTGAACAGTTTTTTTTTTTTTCTATACATTCTGAATAAGTAGAAACTCCAGTTCTAGAGTGGGTTGAAATAAGTTTCATATAACCTTTTCTTTCTCAGTCCAGACCCACATTAGGGACATTTCAGGCACTGGGGAGCTTTTGAACAGAATAGATGTACCAAGTTTGGTTTTCCTATAGTCACTGAAATATGGCACAATCTGATCTGGGTTTCTTTTGGAAGAAAACCTTTTAATGGCATTTACATAGGGACCACAGGTCATTTTAAAATCCACTATTTAATCAATATGGAGTTTTTCTACTGAGTGTAGTTGTTTCTAATCTGCAACATAATCATAATAAGGTAAAATTCATTCCTTTCTGACAATGGCAGAAAGTCCATTTCCCATGATTTTCTTCAGCTTGAATTCCAAAACAACAATAAAACTTTGGAGATTTTTCCCCCCCTTGTTATCTGTGGACCAGGTCGGCCAGTGCATCCCTGGTTTATAGACAATAGATAAACAGATGGCTGACTGACAGAAGCCTCCTGCCAAGGAAAAGAGTGGTCCATTACCATGGAGAGGAGTTCAGCATGGCATGCATTTCCAATAGCACCCAGCAGCCCAGAGTTATAATTAGTCCATTTGTTCAGATGTGTGATTTATATATGATGTGGAGGCTGTAGCCTCATGCTCAGGCCTGGTGTTATCAAACTGGTACCAGGTGGGTTTTTGTTTGTTTTTTCTAGTTATATCAATAACGCACTGGCTGCTGCTGGCCTCTAAGAGCCTCTAAAATACTGAGGTCCATGAGAAACTCAAGCTGTGGGAATTGGGGCCACTGTTTTGTCTGTCACTGAACATTCATGGACAAGCTAACAAGGCCGTGGTAGATATGATTAGAGGGAGAGGCCTTGTTCCTACGTTGATCAGACCAAGTGGTTCCTGAGTCAACCACCAACAAATGAGATTGTTTCCACACTGCCCAGACACTGGTGATTTGTAAACAGCCCTCTCCCTTCCAACAAACCAACCAACAAACTACTATCAATTAATGATATGAGAAAGAGTCATGATGAATTCTCTATTGGGCATGAGACCATCACAATATTTAGACAACATTAAACTATATTTTAAAGTGCTCCAGGTTTGCATCCAAAATCACATGGTGAATTCAGAAACTGAGATTTCTCCCTTGAGGATGGTTCCCTTTCATTCCCTTGCTCCCCTGCCCAGGAGGGTTCAATAATCCAAGGTTTTCTACAACCTATGCCATTGTTCCCATCAATGTCAAGGATCCAGAATTAGAAAGGCTCCCCTCATTTTACAAAAGAGGCCACTCTTTCCCAATAAGGTTAAGTGACTTGCCAATGTCACACAGTTGAGTACCAGAGGCCAGATAATAATAAAAATTATCATCATAATTATTATGGTTAATATGCATATAATAAGTTTACATAGTTATATGTATATTAAATTATGCTTAACATAATATATAAATCTATTATATATACATATATATAATGAATCTCTAGATACATACACACACACACACACACACACTCATACAATAATCCTGTGAAGCAAATAAGAGCACTATCCCCATCTTAGAGGAGAGGAAACAGAAGTTAAGTGCCCGGGGTCTCAGAGCTACTCAGTGGCTGAGGCAAGATTCAAACTCAGGTCTTCCTGACTCCAAGTCCAGTATGCTAGCCATTACACCACTCTAGTCTTGGAACCCAGGCCCTCTGACTGAATATCCAACACTCTATCCTCCATACTACAGAGTAAGTTATTAAAACGTTGATATTGCCCATAGCCTAGAGTAAGAATTGTTGCCCTCAGAGAAAAGACCATAGCTCATTCTCAGGGTCATTGGCATGAAGTGTCTCCTCAGGGAAGGAAGGATACTGTTCTGTGGTAGGGGACACAAAGACCCTGAGATTCCAACACTAAACCACTGATAAAGGGTTGGGATTGTGCAAAATTTCACTTCAGTTCCCCATCTTCTTTAACTAATTGATAACTTTTTAAACTAATTGATAATATTAACTTATATTAGATTTAGTGATGCTAAATGACTATAAATTTAGGATGTTGAGGCCAAGTCCTATTATTGAGCTGTGGTTACAGCTTTTCCTTCATGATTCAATCTAGAAAGCATCTGTACCCATATGCCACATCCCTTACGAGAGAGGACATTCATTGTCTTAGGATACTGGGCTTCTAGTCACATGCTTTGCCACTGATTCTGTGTGTGACCTTGGAAAAGTTATTTTTACCTCTGTGGGCCTCTATCTGCTCATCTGGAAGATGAAGAGATTGGATGGGTTGACCTCCAGAATCCCTTCCAGATCTCATATTTTAAATGTCTATAAGCTCACAAATGATGAGGAAGACTAGCATCCGTTACTCCCATTTAATAATAACTGTGAGAGAGCCTAGTTTATAACTTAATAAGGCCTCAAAATAAATGAGGTGATTTTTCCTCTTTTATTGACCAGAGAGACTGGTTGCTAAGAAAGGTTTCAGGTTGAACTGTTACTGGGAGGCAGACTCATTAAGACATCCCCTTGGCTCTGGAGCAATGAAGAAAAGTCTTACTTTTCAATACACAGAGTTAAAGTGTTCAGGGGATCTGGGGGACAGTTAGTCAAAGTAAGTTACTCCTGCCTCCCCCCAATCCAGACTTGGCTGTGTATACAAGCTGCAGGAGTCACTTGGTAAGAGTGATCCGAGGACATGGCATCCTATTCAATGAAATCAAACATCTAGAGAATGGCTTTGCGTAGAGTGCTGGGCGATGGCCTAGGCATATAAAGAGAAAAGCTTATAGGATTCAGGATTCTATATAAGTGGGAGGATAAATATATATATATATATATATATATATATATATATATATATATATATACACACATAGAGAGAAGAAAACTCAAGTAATTTCATGAGGGCAACAGTGTTAATAACTGAAAGTGAGTGGTGATCAGGAAGGGCTTCCCAAAGGAATCAGCATTTCAGCTGTGCTTTGAAGGAAGCTAGGGATTCTTCAAGGCAGTGCATGAAGAAGGAACAGGTACCTTTGCCCAAATTCATAGAAGAAGAAGATGGAAGGGCCCTCCCAGAGGCAAGGCACACAAACTGACTTTCAGGCATAAGTAGTTCAGCCAGGAGCATCCACAGGGTTCAGAATATCTAGGTGGTGCTGTAGATAGAGTTCTGGACTTGAAGGCAGAAAGACAGACTTGAGTTCAGATCCTGTTAGACATTAGGTACGCAGTCTTGGACAAGTCTTTTAACCTCTGTCTGCCACAGTTTCCTCATTTGTAAAATGGGGATATTAATAGTGCCTCTCTTAAGGGCATCTGTGAGTATTAAATGAGATAACATTTGTGAAGTGTTTGTAAAACTTAAGCAACAACAAAAATTATAATATCTACTATATTCCAGGCATTATGCTAAGCACTAGGGATAATAAAAGAAGGAAAAGAAAGTTCCTGCCCTTAAGGAGCTCACAATCTAATGGCGTGCACAGGGTTTTGTTTTTCCATTGCTGGAAGAGGACCACAGCATCACAGAGATGCTGACATGACTTACAGTTGACTTTGATTTGAGTGAGGGAGGGCTGGAGGACAACAAACAAAGAAATATGTAAATAAGAAATGGTTAAGGGATTTCTACAGAAAGATTTCCTGTAGATTATGGAATTTTAATTACTTAAAGGAGTCAGGGAAGCCAGAGGGCAGAGATGAAGAAAAAGACCATTCCAGGTCTAGGGAACAGACAGTGAAAATGCCCAGGGTTAAGAATGTTTAAAGTGCTATAAGCATGCTAGCTGTTATTTATGATTGTTGTTGTTGTTTTAATAGTAGTACTATTGTTAAAAATGCTGAGGCCATTAAAATATTGTATTTCCCTGTCACTGTTCTGAACGGGAGAGCACAGATGACAGATGTTGCCCAGAGGGAGCTCAGGGCCTCATCACTGACTGAGCCAGTGTGGCCATGTCCCTCTGGCAAACATGCCTGGCGGCATCTCTCCTGCCCCTACTATGCACGGCCAGGGTTCATTCAAAGTCTACCAGCTCTCATTCTTCCATCTGACTCTTCTACTCAGCCAGCCCTATTGGTCCAGTTGTTTCCTGAAGCTCCTGTGAGGCCATAGTATAGGAGGGAAGCCATCCCCCTGTGACGAAGTGCCTCCTCTGCTCTCTTCCTGGAGCCAGACTGTGACTTTCCGGCAGTCTTCATCATATGTCCCATTCTCAGACATTTTCATCCTCCCTCTAAGAGAATTGAGAACCACTCCTACTACCAACCTTCCCTCCAAAGTTTCTTAACTTTTCTCTTTCAGTCATGCAGTATTTTGAAACCTGGGGAGCCTTCCTCATCACTATCTCTCTAAAAGCATAAAAAGGGATAATGAAGGGAACAAATTACATGGAAATAATCATAACAAAATATATCTTTTAAAGTTTCTGGTCCCCAGATTAAGCACCTGATTCTACACACCTTAACCCCTAAAAGAGATGGGCTCAGAACCTTGGCAAGTCACTTTTATAAAGGTGCCAAGCCCCCACCTGAGCACTACCATCCATCCTCACTGCAGCTTTTCTTCATGGGGCAGACAAGGAAACATGAGCTATGTGTCTTTGGGCAAGTCATTCATTCTCTAGCCCTCAGTTTCCTCATCTGTAAAATGAGGAAATTAGATTATATGGTTGTTAAGGTCTGTTACAGCTCTAGAGATATGATCTCCTAAAACTGAGAGCCAGGGGAGGGATATGATTTGATCGAGGTCACAAAACTAATCTGTAGCAGTTAGGATCTGAATCCAGGTTCTCCAGCTCCAAAGCCAGTGCTCTTTCCATAAAAGGATGTTATTATATTGACCTCAAAACCTTTCTTAGATATGTGGTTCTTAGCACACTCGTGATAAGTAGACAGTATGAATATGATGAACCTCATAGTGTTTGAAGGTTCTCAGAACATTTTAATGTATTATCTCATGGGATAATAATAAAACCCTGGAGAGTAGGTGCCATTATTATCCCCATTTTATAGATGAGGAAACTGTGGTATTAAAAACTGAGGGGCTTGCCCAAGGGTCAGACAACTGTTAAGTGTCTGAGATAGAATTCAAAGTCAGGGCTTTCTGACTATATTCAACATTATCCATTCACTATATCAACTTACCATTGTTTTAAGCCCCTTTGTATAAATGAGAAAACCCGAACTGGCCAAGGTCACATGGCTAGAGGTGTCAAGGGAGGCTTTGAAAGTATTCTGATTGCTAGAAGAAAGTTTGTCACATGTTGAACATGGCATTGATGTTGTTCAGTTGTGTCTGACTCTTTGTGACTCCATTTGCAGTTTTCTTGGCAAAGATACTGGAGGTTTGGAGGTATGGAGCTTCTTGTTCTCCAGCTCATTTTACAGATGAGGAAACTGAGGCAATTAGGTGACTTACCAAGGGACATAGAGTTAATAAGTGTTTGAGATTGGATTTGAACTCAGATCCTCCTGTCCCCAGGGCTGCTGCTATATCCACTGTGCCACCTAGCTGCTCCTTCTCACATGATATCAAGATAATGTCTGGGGACAAAAATACTATGTGACATATCGACTAGAGTGTGGTCCACTGGAGAGGTCAGATTGGTAATATTTATTCATCAGTCTAATCAAATAAGTCACACTGAAGATTTTTGTCTCCAGTAGAAATTTGATTGTGTCTTCTGAGAAGTCACCCTGTACCTATAAATGTGATCATTCTAAATGTGATCATTCCTTTACTTCCAAATAATGCCAAACCATCCAGATGAAAAATAAAAAGTTCATTCAAATGAGGAATCAAATTAACTAGTGTCGCCAGTATCTTCCACCAAAACAATGGTTTTGCCCAGTCCAATGTTGTTGTTTGATTCATAGAATCAAAGAACTGGAAAGGGCTTAGAGATTCCCTAGTGCTTAATCCAAACCAATAATTATAATAGAGGCAGAAATGCATAGTGGTAAAAACATTGGGTTTGGAGTCAAGAAGACCTGTGTTCAAATCCTGCCTTAGATGCTTACTAACATTGTAACTCTGGGCAAGTCATTCAATTCACCTGTGCTTTGGTTTACCCATCAACAAAATAACTAAATTACATGACTTTCTAATTGCCCTCCCATCTCCAAATTTCTGATCTTATGATCACTTTGGCTCCAGAGTTAATTAACCAAGGTTCTAGATATTATGTGCTTATGGGATTATCCTAACCCTGGTGTCATTATCCCTACTTTATAGAGATATGTGTCACAATAAATAGAGTGCTGGACCTGGAATCAAGAAGAACTGAATACAATTCCAGCCTCATATGCTTCCTAGCTTTGTGACCCTGGGCAAGTCACTTAACCTCTGTCTCCTAGTTTCCTCTAGCATAAAATGGGGGTGGTAATAGCACCTAGCTCTTAGAATTGTTGTCAGGATCAAATGAAATAATATTTTCAAAGTGCTTAGCATAGTACCTGATATATAGTAGGTGCTTAATAAATATTTGTTCCCTTTCCTGGATAAAGAATCTGGAGCCTAGACAGTGAGGCACTTCCCCAAGATTACATAACTAGCAGATGTGGAGCCAGGACCAATTTGTCTGAAGTCCAAATCTCCCAAGTCCCAGTCTGGGGCTCTGGTCACTTTGACCCTTTGGCCTTCATTGCTAAAAGAGTGTGGGTGCCATTCACAGCAGACAGATTGTTCTTAACAGCCCTGACATCTTGTCTTTGTAAACAGTCTGCCAAGAAAATGCAACCTGCTTTGGGTGCATTGATTATGGAGATCAAAGATCTTTGACTTGCATTAGCTTGCACCAAACCAATCACTATCATGGATTTTGTTCTTTCCCACTTAATGGACTAAACATTTAGGAACTGGGGAAAGGTTTAGATAGTCAAACATGCTATTAAGTTGCTTTTATGAGGTGGAAAAATTGGAAGAGAGACAAAGTCACTTCAATAAAAACATCTTATTTTTTCACTTCTTCAGATGATGCTGTCAGTCAATGAGCCAGCAAACATCTACTAAATGCCTCCTTGATGCCAGGATGGACTCCACATGGGAAGCTCTCCTAAGACTGTCTCATCACTTACACAAATCTACACTCTCGGGGAGCTGCCTCCTCTTCAGTGACTAGTTCTGGCTGTGAACAAAAGAGTCACGGACTCCACATGTGAGATGTTAAATGGTTCTCATTGTCTTCCAGGAACACCCTTGAAAAATGCCCAGTGAGGAGCATGTACCTGGATATTCTATACTGCTGGTCTCTCATCACATCTGATTTCTATTTGACTATAAACTCCATTAAGGCAGAAACCATGTTTTAGCTCATGTTTTAGTCATTCCACATGTGGTGCCACAAAAATCTAAGAGTGAGGACCTGAGGAAGGGCACTGAAAGGCCATTCAATCCAACATCAGTTCTTGTGTTAAGAGATTGTCTCGAAAATGTTTATATGTAATTTGGAAAACAATTTTTAAAAAAGTATGCTTTCCATTCCAGCCATCTCTCACTCCTCCCCCCACCTAAAAATGCACTGGGAGAGAGAGCAGTGAAAGCATTTCAATTTTCCGACATCCCATTTATCAGGTAAGCTAACTAGCACCTTGGACAGAGGATGCAAATAGACCATTACTGGAGAATCTGTTATGGGGCAGGTCTTGAAAACATCAACATAGGGGGAGTAGGACAGTTGAGCCCTAAATGACGTAGGGATAGTCCAAGGGAAATAAACCAATAAAATAAACCCAACTCTGCTTACTTGGCAGGTTAGACTAAAGTTGGTCTTCCTAGTGCTCAAACCCACCTCTAACAGTTTTATATCACATTCATTTATTCATTCAATAGGGGATTTGATTACCCAAGCAGATGCAAAAAAAATGACTGGGTGAATGATTCCATGAATGAATAATTCTCTCACTCTTCCTCCCCTTTTCTTTCCTAGTATATTTCTTTATCTTTCCTTTTCATTTCATCTTTTTATTTTATGAAAAGGGTCACTCCAAGATGCTTATTCTCATGGAACTCCCTCTATGACTCCTGGTGACATTAAGATTCTAAAGGGACATATCATTTCTCCCTAGAATGTAAACACTTCATCCCTGTGTCGTCCCTTCCAATTACTCATTTATATTTATCTTTTTATGTTTCTCTTGACTCTTGTGTTTGTATTTCAAATCTAAATCAATGAATGGATAAATATTCATAATAGGTAGAATGTATACAGTGACTTAAGGTTTGCAAAGTGCTTTACAAATATTATCTCATTTTATCATAACAATAGTCCTGGAGGGGAAGTGTTATTATTATTTCCATTTTAGAGATGAGAGAACAGAGGCAGACAGAGGTAAAATGATTTGCCCCAGGATTCTATAGTTGATAAGTGTGTCTGAGGCTGGATTTGAACTCAGGTCTTCCAGAAATGGTCCCAGGAATGGTCCCAGGGTCCATCTCCCCAAAGTCAGTCAACAGGGAGATTCCTTTTCTCCTTTCCTGAGCAACATAGGCTATATGCTCATGTCCTTTCATGCTGCTCTCTGAAGATATACTCCTATTCAAGTCCCATGATGTCTTTCTTACAGCATCAAATGCCAGCAACATAATAGCTTCTAAGATCTATGTTTTCTAAGTAGAATTCAGAAGCTCATAGATATTAGAGATGAAGGAGGGGAAAAAAATCTATCAGGACATCTTGTCCTCTCCTGGTTCAAAATGGTTCTGGTGAGAACATTTTCCAAATATTTGTCAGGGCCAGTATTAAAGGCAGGAGGAATAACCATTTGTTATGGGTATGGGAATCTGAAGATCTTCTCTGCCCCTAGGCCCTTTGACAGGCTTAGGTGACTCTGAGAACCTTCCCTGATTTGAGAATATGCTCTGCCCCCTAATGGGCTAAATGTGGTCACCTGGAGCCTGTGGTGGGAGGTTTGTTCTTCAGGAACACCCACACCTTGTTACTTTGTGATTGGACAGTGGGTCATGAGGGTTGTGATGGTCTCTGACCCCGGAGAAGTCTACATATACTCTGATGTGAGGTTTTGCTTTGGGGCTCACTTTGGGAAGAGTTGTGTGATTATGCCAGATGAGACTCTGGACAGCCGTTGAGCTCCCCAGCTTTGAAAACCCATATGTTGGTACTTCCCTCTCTGGTAACTAACTAGGTATAGATGTAATGGTCAGACAGATGGAAGCCTGTCTGTTGATCTGTTTCTCTGCTTATAACTTCCATTTGTATTCTGTTTGTATTCCCTGAAGTTCATTGTGTTGACTTTTACCTCCGAACTAGGTAAATAACATATCTTTGACTAAAGCAAGATTGTTAACCCATTTTGAGTTGCTTTCCTTTGGAGAAGCAGATTTAAGAACCTGTGTGGGCAGCCACCCTGGGTGTGCTGATATTCTTGCTGCTACACCATTGGACCCCAAGGTTAAAGATGATGCCTTTGCTCTACTAAATCTCACTCTTTTCTTGAGTCTGAAGGACCTCACACTATTTACATGGTAGAGTGCTAGTAGAGGAAACAATGAAGGTGAAAGACGACATGGGTTGTCCAAGGTCATCCTCATCCAAACTGCAGAGCCTGTAATGGTGTTCCTAGAGGGGAGGGAGCTGAAAAAAAATCTACTGGGACAAAGGAATTCTCAAGTTCAAGTCCTCCCTCAGTCATTTACGAACTGGGTGACCCTGGGCAACCTTTCAGCCTCAATTTCCTCATCTGCAAAATGGAATAATGATAGTAGTTACCCCACAGAATTGTTGTAAGGATCAAATGATATAATACATGTAAAGCATCATGTACACCTTAAAGCATTATATAAATGCTGGCTGTTGAGTGTAAGTGGATAGTTACTATCCAGAAAGCTCTGCTTTTAAAGAAAGTGTTCCCAACAATTCAGACCTCTCCCTGTACAGGCAGGGTGTCTGGATAAGCGCTTGGACTTCAGGTTCTGAGTAGGCACAAGGAAAACCTCTGTAGTAGGTGGTTTTGTCTGGGCTTCCTTTCTTTGTTTTCATTTTCCTTTCTAGTTAGTTTCTTTTCATTCCTTTCCACATTGTCTTTCCCCTCAGAACCTCAAACTAGTGCTTAACATACAGGGCTTCATGCTAAAGATGCCTCTATCCCTCTACCCCAATTCCTGACCCTTTTCACCAAAATGTACTCATCCTGTGGCCCATTTTCAAGGGACCGGCTAAGTAAGTCACTGATAAATAAATCAATATGACATAGTAGAAAGGAATTTCATTTGTGCATGGGATGGAATAGATGACCACTAAGGTCCCTCCCACCTCTTAGCTTCAGTGGGTCTGTGAAAGGGCACTGAATTTGGAGTCAAAGGGCCTAAGTTGAAATCTTGGTTTGGCCACTTGATGTCTAAGTGACTTGGACAAGTCTCCTGGTCTTGGTCTCCTCATATATAAAATGAAGGTACTGGACTCAACCTCCAAGGTTTGTTTGTTTGTTTTGTTTTGTTTTTATATCTAAGTCTATGCTCCTATGATCTTAAAGCTTTGTGGTCAATTGTTTTTCCTTCCAAAGTGACATTGCTGTTTTATCCGTGAGGCCTTCAGCATCTGAACTCCAATGATGGACATTTAGAGCATGTGTTTGATTTTCCCTCAAGTCCTTTTCTATTGCTTCATTATGGCATAAAGGTAACCCTGCACTGACATCTCAGGAAGGCATAAGCCCTAATATGTTCTAATGAGCTGGAAAACTTTTTAGTCTGAACCCAATGATGACCTTTGATGTATGTGGTCAGAGCATCAGTCTTGCTAAATTGCAAAAGACTCATCACTACATTGGCTAGAGGGTGAGAAAATTTGGGCCATACAGACTCCAAGGAAACAAACCAGGCTTGCAACCTGCATATGTAGATGAGTATTGAAATTATAGACCCTTGAAGTATTTAAGTGGGAAGACAGTAGAGAAAATATTTAGTGGTAGGAGGGTCTTTTTCAGCAGCCCTGAGATCAGCAAATCTTAGGTTCTCCAATCTACACTGATTACGGCTTCCAGATTAATTTGATAAAGCATAGTCCCAATCACTAAAAAATCTTCTTTGGGGGGAGGAGCCAAGATGGCGGAAAGGAAGCAGTAACCTCCCTGAGCTCCTAGGTCACTAAGGCTCAAAGGGTGAATCTGAGCAGAATCCGGAGTGACGGAGCCCACTGGAAGACGAAGTGTGGCAGAGTCCAGCCCAGGAGGTTGCCCAGTGTGTCCGGACTGGTCGAGCGCAGAGCGTGTGGGGTCTGCACAGCCCAGACCTAAGAGCAGACAAGCAGACTACACCAGAGAGAGCAAAAGCCCCAGCCTGCAGACTGGGGATGAATCACAGTCATCTATCAGACGGATAGGATCATTGGAGCCAGGTAGGAGAGTTGGGCCCTCAGTGGAAAGAGCAGCTTCTCTGGCTGCATTCTGCCCCCAGCCTGGAAGTTTAGAAACTGCCTGCCTGTATAATATAGGGACTGGAATGGCAAAGTAAATTCTAGCTGCTTTGATCCTCCCATCCCTCCTTCATGAAGCAGAAAACCCAAAGATAAGTCTCCCACCCAGACTGAAATCCCAAGTTAATGGAAATAGCCCCAGGCTTGAGAGTCACCAAGAAAGGGTGTAACTGAGACAGCCAGGAGTCTGAAGAGAAGAGAGGGTGGGGCCCCAACAAGCCCCATCTCACCTCACCAACAAAAGCCTACTTATAGCCCAGGGGTATAGAGGCAGAAATCTGAAGTGGTCAGACTCACCCACACCTACGCATCTACATCCCTCATTGACTTCCCTGACTTAGCCATAAACTAGCCACCCAGAGGTATTCAAAGTCAAGGATCAGGCCCTAAACTCATAGCCTGAGAAACTAAGAAACAGGAAGTCACAATGGGAAAAAAAGAAGCTGAGAAGAAGGGGAAGGCAAGAAAGTCTATTTGAGCATACTATGCAGTGCAAGAACAACAAAATACACAGGACAATATAGACTCTCTACCCACACCTGAGACCACAGAAGGAAACATGAGCTGGTCTCAAGCCCAAATAGCATTCCTGGAGGAGCTTAAGAAAAATTTTAAAGACCAAATCAGGGAGGCAGTGACCAACTTGGAAAAAACTCAGTGAAGTAATTGGAGAAAATACCTCCCTAAAAAAGGAACTTCAGAAATCTTCTTTGGAGCCTATTGCTTAAAGAAGAAAATCCAGACTTTTTAGCCCCTCCATGATCCAGCTGAAACTCCTTAAAGAAATATATCTCTTACTATCCTCACACATAAATCTTAGCCTCTAGCCATGCTAAACTACTCACCATTCCCTCTTCTCTCCCTCCTCCCCCCATTCCTGGGTGTTTACTGAAATTTTGCTCTATCTGAAATCCGTGTTGACAACTATATTTTTCAGCACTCAGGATAAATATCACATAGTACACAAAATTTTCCCTGATCATCATAGGAGGAAGCTTCTTCTCCCTCTTCCAGCCTGCTAGAACATCTGGTGTACATCACTCACTTAAGTAATAATAATAGCCAGCATTTCTATAGCATTTAAAGGTCTGCCAAGGGCTTTGCATATATTATCTCATTCAAGCCTCACGCCAACCCAAAGAGGGATTACATTTGTACATGTGCCTCTATAATCTCCTCAATGGTAGGGATTGTTATGTTTGTTTCTGTAGCCCCAGGATTTAATATGATGCTTTGTATATACCCTACTAAACATTTGTGGAAGGAAAGAATGGAAGGAGGTAGACTGGGAAAGAGGAAAGGAAAGAGGGGAAAAGGAAAGAGGGAAGGATGGAGGGAGAAAAGAAGAGAACAAGCAAAAGAGGAGAAGAGGAAAGGAAAGAGGGAAGGATAAAAGGAGGGAGGAAATGAGAAAGGGAGGAAAAGGAGTATTTTTCAATGAGTCAGTATGTTGCTATGCATAGAATCCTGGCTTTGGAGTCAGGAAGTCCTGTGTTCAAATGTACCTCTAACAGTCATTAGCTGAGTGATCTTAAGTTTGTCCCTTAATTTCTCAGTGTTCTAGGCAACTGTCTTAAAGTATACATTGCAGAGAAGGTACAAATTTGTGTGCACCAGGTGGTACAGTGGATAGAGAGCCAGGACTGGAGTCAGGAAGACCTGAGGTCAAATCTGACTTCAGACACTTACTAGCTGTGTGATTCTAGGCAAGTCACTTAATCTTGCTTGCCTCAGTTTCCTCATCTGTAAAGTGAGTTAGAGAAAGAAATGTCAATCCACTCCAGGATCTTTGTTAAGACAACTCAAATAGGGTTATAAAAAGTTGGATAAGACTGAAAAATAACTGAACAAGACCTATTTGTATTAGTAGGAGTTCCTCCCTGTCCTCATGGTCAGGATATATCAAAGGTGAGATTTGAACATGGGTCTCTTAGTCTCTGAGGCCAGCTCTCTGTCCACTATGCCATGCTGCTTCTCTTATAGCCTCATAATTATTTATGAATAACTCACATATCATTAATAAGTGACAATTTATACTAACAATAAAACAATTATGGAAGAAAATACCAGTAGTGGGACATATGCCCAATCCTTTCTTGATATTGTCAGCTGTGCTTGTCATTTCTTTAAATCATTACTTCCCCTATTATTATTTTTGCTTGCTTTTTTGGAGGGCAATTGGGGTTAAGTGACTTGCTCAAGGTCACATGGTTAGTTTTTGTGTTAAGTGTCTGAGGCAGAATTTGAACTCAGGACCTCCTTACTCCAGGGCCAGTGCTCTATTCACTGTGCCACCTAGCTACCCCATTCCCCTATTATTTTAATGACTCTTGATTATAAGTAAAATATATCTCATTACTACTCAGAAGCCATCCTGGATAATGTCCTTGGAGATGGTCACATCCATCTTCCTTCTGCTATGGATTTTTTATGAATAGCTATTCATAAAGAAATAGCATTTCCCATTTTAAAATGCATAAGAGAGAGATGAAATGTTGACACATGCAATATAGACCATGTTTGAAGTGTATGATCCCAAGACCAATCTGAGTGTTGTCTTGCAAATGCCTTTAACCCTACTATCTGCTTCACAAAAATATTATATATATATATATAGGTGTTTTGGGGTGATCTTACAATAAGCTTTGAATTTTGAGGTAAAAAGGTTTAATTTCAAAGACCATGATTCAATTTGATCACAATGTCAGAAACAGAGACAGAGAGAAGAGAAGAGAAGAGAAGAGAAGAGAAGAGAAGAGAAGAGAAGAGAAGAGAAGAGAAGAGAAGAGAAGAGAAGAGAAGAGAAGAGAAGAGGAAGGGAAGAAAGAATGGATTCAACCAAATCCAAACTACATGTGAGGTACTCTTTGAAAATAGGATTGTTGGGGCGGCTAGGTGGCGCAGTGAATAGAGCGCCGGCCCTGGAGTCAGAAGGACCTGAGTTCAGAGCCGGCCTCAGACACTTAATCCACACAAACAAAAACCTAGCCATGTAACCTTGGGCAAGTTACTTAACCCCAATTGCCCTAAAGGGGCGGCTAGGTGGCGCAGTGAGTAAGAGCACCGGCCTCGGAGTTGGGATGACCCGAAATCAGATCCGGCCTCAGAAAATGAGCACCCACACATAAATAATGACTAGCCGTGTAACCTTGAGCAAGTTACTTAATCTCAATTGCTTTAAAAAAAAAGAAAATAGGATCGTTCTAAAATAGTCAAATATATTATTCCGGCATGTAAATGAGTAAGACATAGAAAGAAACCAGGATAGTGAATGTCCTTGAGTCCGAGTCAAAATGAGACGAGGTTGAAGGAAATGAAGTTGTTTGTCCTAAGAAGGGACTTCAAACACCTGAAAACAGCTATCACGCTATCAAGTGGGGGAAGAATTAGATTTGTTCTATATGGCCTCAGGGGATAGAACCAGGATGAAAGTTGCAGAAAAGCAAATTTAGGCTCTATGTCAGGCACAGAGTTGGGAATAAAATCATCGTCATCATCATCAACAACAACAACAATGACAAGCTTGCTAACACTTAGCACAGTGCCCAAGTGGACTGGAATGGGCTGTCTTGAGAGCTGGTGGACATTCTCTCCTTGGACCTCTTTAGCAGAGGCTATACAACCACTTTTCAGTCAGGACATGGTGGGGGTTTCTTTTGGGTAAAGGTTGAACTTGAAGGCTCTGAGATTCCTTTCAACTTTCAAATATTGTAATTCTTATTTCTCTATTACAATGAAACATTAAAATTCAACAACCATTATTTAATGTTAAGTAAATTTTAATAAAAGTAGAAGTATAAAATTAAAGAGTTCACCTTCGCCTTGACTTCTAAAAAATTAAAGGAATGGACCCTTTAGGCTCATAATGACATTTTAATTAGATGACTTCCTAAACCTATTTGAAATGAACTACTTGGACCAAACCCTAAAATGGAATTTCAGGCATGCAGGCAGTTACTAGAATGGGAATTAAAAAGTTCAAGTTCAACTTCCTAAAAAGGAAAAAAAATCTTAATACAAGGTTTTCATCATTTCCATGCAAATTACAGGAGTTGGAACTCAAGATATTAGCATGGAAACAGGAGGAAACTGTCAGCTTTCATCAACCAAGAATAAATGTTTTAATTTGCAAATTTTCCCAACAAATTTCTAACTAGCAAGTGTGCCTCTATGTCAACGTCTGCCTTCATTCATAATTTGCAACTTCATAAATAAAATGTCGAAGGCCATGAGTTGTTGTATGTATCTTTCAGGCAAAAGCACAGGGTGAGTTTCTGGAGTTATCTCATTAAAATAAGGCCCAGACTCAATATAACCCCCAAAGACCTAAGACCTCAAATAAAAATGCTGCACATCTCTCCTCTTCCATGACAAAGGACAAGTAAAGTCTGGCTCATCAAACAATAAGGAGATGCTAAAGGCTAAGCTATTAGAGTTAATGAACCATTCTGAGTCCGGCTTCTTTAACCTATGAGGTTAGAGACTGAGCATGTGGCCACAAAACTATCAAACTTTATTTAAAATTTCACTTTCAAAAAGTCACTTCACTCATCAGTGCCCTCATTTATCACTTCTGGATCCAGTCACAAGAGGTCGATCTATGAACTATCAAGCATCAGAGAAAAATCTCCTTGTGTAATTTGACTAAACATGAGGCAAAGCTGTTCTTCATTCATAGAATCGTCATGAAGTGACCTTCGGGCAGAGATCTGGGGAGGTCTTAACATCGTCATAAGATTTTAAGTCCCCTTGCTCCCACAGAAATGCCTGGTTAAGAGGATGTATAGGAATTACCATATACCTATATTCTTATTTCTATAGAATCTTAAGGACAATGGTCTATGCACTCATTGTTGGTATCCTTGAAGAATATGTGAGAAGAGGCAGACTTGCTAGTTTCCTACAGTAGACTATATCTTTACTCTCATACAACAAAGAGGAGATGATGATATAAAATCATCCTGCATGTTTTTCCAACTTCCCAACACTGACTTAGACTGCTACCTGTCTCTTTAGCTCAGAACTCAGGAACTCATGAGCTCAAGCAATCCACCAGCCTTAGTCTCCCTGGTAGCAGGGATTAAAGATCTGAATTAATGGGACTATAGAATCACAGATATATAAGATACCTTAGAGTCCCTGTGATCAAACCATCTTAATTTTACAGCTGAACAAAGAGGATCTCATAGACTACAAATGATCTGCCTAAAGTCAAAAAGAGAGCTAGACATAATCCAGGATTGGAATGAAGGCCTTTTGAAATTTAGGCCAGTGGCTTGTTTTTTGGTTTTTTTTTTTTTTGTTTGTTTGTTTGTTTTTCATAGCACCTTAGGAGATAATACTGGGCTGATTGACTGAAGAAATTAGAGGAGAGGAGAGGAGAGATAGGAGGAACATGATAGATTGTTAAAGAAGAGAAGAGGAGAGGAGAGGAGAGGAGAGGAGAGGAGAGGAGAGGAGAGGAGAGGAGAGGAGAGGAGAGGAGAGGAGAGGAGAGGAGAAAGAAGGGACATGATAGATTGCTCTTCAAGTATCTAACTTCTAAAAAGCTAATTTGACTTTTGGCCTTCCAATGGACCAAGGACCCATGTAAAGAAGCAATGGTTGTCAGGGAGGTAAATTTAATTTTGAAGTAAAGAAAAAGTGTCTTGCCCATCAGAGTTATCACACACACACACACACACACACACACACACACACACACACACACACACACACAAAACTGAACTCTACCCCAGGAGATAGTGAGTTATGTCCTCATTCAAAGGCATCAAGGAAAAACGGATAATCATCTACCGGGTTTGTTGTTGTGGGGATTCTCTTTCAGATATGGATGTAATACACCGCCTCTAAGGTCCTTTCCAACTCTGAAGTTCTATGATTCTGAGGTAATTCATTACTATGCTAGTTTTTAGACAAAGATATGACTTAAAAAAAAAAAAAACCTGCAAGATTAAAGCTTTTACAAGCTTCCAACTGCCTGAGAATCAGAAATTACTTTGAAGGTTTTCCCCCCCAGCAAAACAGTAGGAGTACTCCAATTAAGTGACATTCAGTAGGCACATACCTTTAAAACTGATTCCAATTTACACCTTAATCATGTTTTAATAAATATTGCATGAGTCTCCGCTTCTCCAAAGAAGAGATCCACCCAGGAGGGGGATATTAGTTCAAGAGCAAAACACAGTCTTAAAGGCTTGTGCATATGTTAAGACTGAGAAGGATGGCAAGTCACACTGATCACTATGTTCCCTAATCCTATTATTATTATTAACACTAAATGAGAAATAAGCAGGGAGGCTATAGACTCAACAATGATGTCAGTCACTGTAATGGAGGACGCCCTAGCCAAGATCCAAGGGGGAAGAAGGATGCTAAAAGTATTACAGTTTGTAGATACTATTGTGCTGGTTACATCATGTCCTAGGACATTGAGGGTTTCCTCAAGGACATCTATGCTTTTCAAAGGAGACCAGCCTAACCATCAATATAGCAAAACCTAAATGCTTAAAATGGTGCCTATTGCCCAGAATCTAGTATTCAGTTGGATGGCCAGTCCGAGTTAGTATATTTGTATCTGTCTGTCTGTCTGTCTTTCTATCTATAGATATAACTAGAAATCAATAGATTTGAACAGATAGATATAACCAGAAATATATAAATAGATTTCAATAGATAAATAATCAGATATTGGCACTGCTTATGGAGAATGAGTTGGGATCAGATATGAAAAGGAAAAAGAGTAGAAATTTGGGAAACTACACAGTGATTTTTAAACAATTCCAATACTCTGATACAAATCCAATACTCTGACACAAATTCAATACTCTGCTACAAAGACCTCAGTTTTAGACCTAAATGTTATCCTACTGACACTATATGGTACTCAATATTGGAAAACCACAACATTCCGATAATAAAAGTTGTGAGTGAACCAAAGGAAAATGGATAGATGAATGATGGGAGCATGAAGGCTATACCTGTTCCACTGGTGACCAATGCTCAAGAAGTTGCTTAAGGGAAACTACTGAAGAAATGGGTAATTGGAAAAGGGGGTGGACTAGACATATGGCAAGAGTGAGGGAAAGCAAACTGAATGAATAATTATTTATGAATCATGTATTCTATACCAGGAACTCTGCAAAATTCTAGGGATACACATACAAAAATCAATAGAGTCTCTACCCTCACAGAACTCACCTTTTATTAGGGGAAGACAACACATATAGGGTATAATTAAGTATGAATCTTTTGGTGTAGGAAGTTCCAGAGATGATGAGTAAAAACATAATATAATTGATTGGTTCATACTTTCCAGGAACAATACTACCAATCTGATTAACTGAGAGGTCATTTAGATTAACTCCATTTTACAGATGAGGAAACAGAGTCCTACAGAGGTTGAATGAATTGCCCAAAGTCAAAGAGGTAGTCAATGACTGAAGTAGGATTTGGACCCACATTCTCTGACTCAACAGCCAGAACTCTTTTCTCTCAGAGATAAATTTTCCCTAAAATGATAGAAAGTAAGACCTATTAAAAAAGCTTGAACTCTGTATGACTCTGTGATAGAATATTATCATGAGAATTATGATTATCAAATATTCAAAAATACTGTGAAATGTCATATTTTGTCCTGCTTCTTTATACACACATGCACACACTGTTTTTTCCAGCTATGAAAAAAAGAATGGGGTGGAAAAAAGAGAGAAAGACTGAGAAAGAAAGGAAAGGAGAGGAGAGGAGAGGAGAGAAGAGGAGAGGAGAGGAGAGGAGAGAGGAGAGAAAAAGCTGCTACAGAAATCAATCTAAAGTCCTTCACATATAATGCCTCTAAAATATCCCTTCTGCCCGGAAAGTGGTCCAGAGGGAGGAATCCATGGATCTATATGAGCTGCACATGACACCAACACAAATATAGTGACTAAAACACCGAGATGCAGTAGTGGGACTAGGGCTGGCCTGGGGACACATATCACACCTGGCAGAGACCACAGAGAAGATATGGAGTGGCAGGAGGAGGGTGGTGCATCTAGTTCCTGATCTAAATTTTTCCTCACTGCTATAGTTTGGGATGTTACCTAATGAAGCAATAACTCCCATCTCTACTGAGAATGAAGTGTTTGAATCATCTGTTTGGTGAATCTTGTTTCTCCCTTTCCTTAGAGCAGTGACAGGCCAATATAGGTTCATACACACACACACACACACACACACACACACACACACACACACACACACACACAGAGTTAGATGTTTCTGGGGGCTTTCAGACACTTAGCATCTCTGAGTTATGAAAGGGAAATCTGAGGCTATCTGAAGACTAGGAAGGAGCTAGGTGGCTCAGTGGATAGAGCACTGGAATTACCAAGACCTGAATCCAAATCAGGCCTCAGACACTTACTAACTATGGAAAGTTACTTCACCTGCTTGCCTTAGTTTCCTCAACTAACTTTTAATGGGGATAATAGCCCCTATCTCCCAGGGTTGTTGTGAGGATCAAATGAGATATTTGTAAAGTGCTTACCACAGTGTCTGGCACATAGTAGGAGGTTACTAAATGCTTGTTTCCTTCCTCCATGGAAAGGAAAGAGTACCGACCTGGAAGTCATGGGACCTGGGTTCAAATCAAGGAAATTGTGGTCAGAGATGTGAGCCTCCATGGGCCCTTGTTGGCTATGTGTCTGATGTTCAAGAGCATGATCACTCATTCTGCTAGTGTTGTATGTACTTGGAGAAGAGAGTGTTCCAGTAGTATGGTGGTGGAGAGGGAGGTGGGGAAATGCTTCATTGCAATGGCTCTGGTTATGCCAGTCCCCATTAAAAGCCCATCATGTACAAGAAGCCTTTCCCAATCCCTCTTCATTTTAATGCCTCCTGTCTCTTATTTATTACCTACTGATCCCATATATAGCTTGTTTGTACATATTTGTTTGCTTGTCTTCCCCATTGGACTGTGAGATCTTTGAGGGCAGGGAATGTCTTTTGTTTCTTGTTGTAACACCAGCACTTAGCATATTTGTTGTTCAGTCATTTTCCAGTTGCATCCAATTCTTCATGACCCCATTTGGGGTGTCCTCAGCCAAGATACAGGAGTGCGCCATTTCCTTCTCAAGCTCGTTTCACAGATGAAATAACTGAGGTCATTTGGGTTAAGTGACTTGCCATGGCTCACACAGCGAGTAAGCATATAAGGCCACGGTTGAATTCAGGAAAATGCATCTTTTTGACTCAGTGGCTACAGATAGAGCCCAAAGCTCTATCCACTATGGCACCACCTAGCTGCATCTGGCAGGCACATAGCAGAAGCATAATAAATGTTTATTGACCCCACGGATTCTTATCAGGTAAATGTCTTTGCATTAAGATAACTGTATTTATTGATTGATCATTAAGGGTAAGCACATTGGTGGACCTCGGGAACTATGGTTTCAGAATACCTTGAAGCTGGGTTGACTGCCCTACTGGGGACCCCAAAGCAAAAGGGAAAGTTGTTCAGTTACCATACTGAAATTAAACCCAACTTTGCTTCCTTGTAACTTTTAACCATTCCTCTCAGTTCTTCCTTCTGGGGCCATATGCAGAACCAACCCAACTGAAATACTTAAATTTACCCAATCTTAAGTATCAACTCCATTTCAGCCCAATCACTTTGCATTCCAAACATCTGTTAAGTATTGGCCCTGTTTAGGACTTACAATTTAGGTTCCTGGAGACATGAAAAAATTGAATCACTGCATGGTCCCTAGAGCATGACCTTAGAATAGACACCTGGGGTAGAGGTGGGGGGCATTTCATCACAGAAAAATAGAAAGGAAATCAGTCAGAGTTTGCAAAGTTTGCGAACCAAATCAATATTGAGAGGTCCCTGTAATGTAGGTAATGTTTCAGTAGCCACCTGGAGACTTCAAAGACCTTGTTTATCATTCTTATTGACTCCCTTCCCTGATTAGATTCCTCTGTCTGAAAGCCCAGTCCCTATGATTTAAGATTCATGATGCTTTTCACCCATAGGCTGGGTTATGAGTTTTAGTACCTGTTACCTGTTGCAATGGGAAGGCAGAGTCATTCTCTCCTGCTTTTCCAAATGCCCTGGAATTGAATGCCAAGAGTTGGATGGGTTAGGAGATCTGGGTTCAAGTTTTTTAATATTTCCTTTTGTCATAGAGCAACATAGTCAAAAGTAAAAAACTAGAACCACTGAAAGGTGATTTATGAACAATCCCATTTTGGAATTGAAGGGGTGGAAGAGAAAGATGATCTGAGTCAGAATCATGGAATATTATAATGTCATTTTACAGATGAGAAAACTGGATCCTAGAATTCAGGGATGGCTTGCCCCAGGCCACAAAGACAGCAAGTGAGACTGTGGGGTATAATTCCTTGGCTTTTGAGTCAGAAGACATGTATTCAAACCTTGCCTCTGAAATTTACAACCTTTGTGACCTTAGGCTCCTCATCTAAAACGAAGGGGGGTAGCTATGTGGCACAGTGAATAGAGCACTGGCCCTGGAGTCAGAAGGATTTGAGTTCAAATCCACCCTCAGACATTTGGCACACTTACTAGCTGTGTGACCTTCCGCAAGTCACTTAACCCCAATTGCCCTGCCTTCCCCCCTCCAAAAATAAATAAATAAATAAAGGGAGGGGTCTGGGTGGTTTCTGAGACCTAGTTTTGAATCTATAATATTTCGTGTTGGAATCAGTCTTAAACAGACATCATCTCAAACCCATTCTCCCATCAATTTCACCAAAAGCTTTGGAAAGACAAATGTTTGAAGAAGGAGGGATTGGTGTCATTCCCTCCCTTGAGAAGGACACATTGATTAAGCAGTCTAAGGATTATAGTTTTAGAGCCGGAAGAGATATCAGAATCCATCAAGATGGATACCTTCAATTTTACAAATTTTACAGAGGAAAGTGATTTCTAGAAAGAAGTGATTTAGCCAAGGTCACATAGCCAGCAGAACATGCACCCAAGTCCCCTGGGTTCTTCTGAATATTGCTCCTCAGACATGACTAGATTCATCAGATCACTACATTCTCAGTCTTAATAAATAGTGCATAGTCAATCAGAAAAATGGCCCCAGATGCCAGAGTATCTCTCCTAAGGCCAATTTGTTTGCTGAAGATAGCTGATACCATAGTGTAAGAAATTGGTAAGACAGGAGGAGGCTAAGGAAAAAATTAAATTATATTAGGTTGTGTCCATCCAGTTACATACCTAGGAGTTTTGGTGCCTGGAGAAAGAAATACTCTCAAATTAACTTTGTCATTTATGATATAAAAAAATGATATTTTTAAAAAATTAAGACAAATTCAGTTGAGTGGGAAGGGAGACATTACCCAGGCAGGGAGAGACCCAAGGACACTGACTGTGCAAGGTTGAAGAGACCCCAGCACTAATACAATAAGGAAGACCCTGGGACAGTAATACTAGGCTGGGTGAAAGGCAAATCCAGGCCAAGACCAAGGTGGAGATCTCATATGCAGACACCAGGGAAAGCACAACATACCTTCCTAGCTTAACTAATTATTCTTGCTAACTAGGTGCTAAGCTCAGTTGTTTCTACACTGCTGAAGAAATAAAAGTGCTGTCAAAATGTAAATGTAACACATTTTTTTAAATGCACAATCTTTTACAATCATTATTTAAATGTTTGTACCCAATTTTGGCACCCTGAGACAAAACCCTGATCACCCCAACCTAGTTAAGGCTCTGTGTCTATGTGTAATCAATACTTCTAAGTCTTGCCAACATGGAAGATAGGAGGTGGCCAAAGACCAAATAATTTCCATAAACTCATCATGGGAACATTTGTCTTTCCCAATGTGGATAAAGTTAGGTGGCACAATGGATGGAGAGCTGGGTCTGGAGTAGGGAAGGCTCATTTTCCTGAGTTCAAATCTGGGCTCAGACATTTACTGTGTGACCCTAAGCAAGTCACTTAGCCCTGTTTGCCTCAGTTTCCTCAACTGTAAAATGATCTGGCAAAGTAAATGGAAAACCACTGTAGCATCTCTGCCAAGAAAATACCAAGTGGTGCCATGGAGAGAATTCATTCAAATGAAATGACTGAATAATACCACCTAGATCTAGCTTTGGGTGGTCAAGCTGAGCTATTTTAGAGAGGTTGAGTCATGCTCCATGGCAAGCTTATAAGTCACTCTTTGTGAACATGCAGAAACTTCTAGATTTTGGATTTTTAATTTTTTCCTCATTATTAGCACTCTGCTGGATAATCACATTCCTAAAAATATCCCCCTCCCTATAATGCACAAATGAGTTCTCTTCACTGAGGAGCAAGAAAGCAAGGTGATGAATTGCAAATCAATCATAATTTATGCAGAAATTCTACTGAAAACTACATTCATCACCTTTTTTTCCCCAAATAACAGCACATGAATTCCTTTGAAGCAAGTGAAGTCTATTTTCATGAATTGGAGACTTAATTTATTTTTCCAATCAATACATTTCTATGGAAAAAATATGGAGTAAACAATACAGTTAGAAGGAAAATTGTGAAGAAGATACAAGAAGAAAGAAAAAAGAAGAGGAAAATAGAAAATTGGACTTAAGATCATCCTACTCTGGTTTTAAGGTTCTTTTATTTCCACAAACACTGCTCTAATTTATCCCAGTTAATGCCCAAACTCTCCAATATTCTAAAGGAACCATAAACTCCCAGGAAAACTACAAACTTCAGAGCTCCCAGGTCAAGGCAAAAATATTGCAAGCAACCTGAAAGAAACAATTAAAATATAATGGCTCCACAGTCAGGATCACACAAGACTTAGCAGCTTCCACATTAAAAGAGTTCAGGTCTTGGAATATGATATTTCTGAGGGCAAAGGAGTGAGGATTACAGTCAAGAAGCACCTACCCAGCAAAATGGAATACAATCCTTTGTGAGAAAAGTGAAAACAATAAAATAGAGGACTTTCAAGCATTCCTGATGATTAAGAACAGAGTTGAATGGAAAATGTGACCTTCAAACACATGACTCAAGAGAAGCATAAAGAGGTAAATATGAAAGAATAACCATATGAGACTTAATAAAGTTAAACTCTTTATACTTCTATATAGGAAGATGATACTTGAGACTCCTAAGAACTTTATCATTATTAGGGCAGTTAGAAGGATTCTATATAGACAGAGAGCATGAATGTGAATAGATTATGTTGGGATGATCTAAAAAATATGAAGGAATGAGAAAGAGGGATGCACTGGGAAAAGGGAGAAGTGAGAGGAAGGGGGGGGGAATTCTCATATAAAAGAAGTGTGCAAGGAAGAGCTTTTATAGTGGAGGAGGAAATGAGTAGTGGTGGCAGGCAATGCCTGAACCTCATTATTATCAGAATTGGTTCAGAGAGGGAAGAACACACACACACACACACACACACACACACACACACACACACACACACACACACACACGGTATAGATATCTGTCTTACTCAATAGGGAAATAGGAGGGGAAAGAGATATGAGAGGAGGGCCTAATAAAAGGGATGGTGGATTAAGGGAGAAAGGGAGAGAGAGAAAGAGAGAGAGAGAGAGAGAGAGAGAGAGAGAGAGAGAGAGAGAGAGAGAGAGAGAGAGAAGGATAAACAGAAGAAAATAGGATGGAGGGAAATGCACAATAATCATAAACGTGAATGGAATGAGCTCACCTATAAAATGGAAGCAGATAGTAGACTAGATTAGGAACCAGAACTCAACAATATGTTTTTTACAAAGACACACTAGAAACAGAAAGACATACACAGCAGTAAAATTGAGGGCTAGAGCAGAATCTCCTATGCTTTAGCTGAAGAAAAAAAAAAGCAGGGGTAGCAATCATGATCTAAGACAACTCAAAAACAAAAAGAGAGCTACTTAAAAGAGAATCAGGGAAACTATATTTTGCTCAAAGGTATCATAGTCAATAAAGTAATAGATTTTTGCTTTCCGCGCTGCCCAGAAGAGGGTTCCATACGGCATTGTCCTCGGTTTCCGTCGTAACTTTAAAGGGAAACTTTCACAATGTCCGGAGCCCTGGATGTCCTGCAGATGAAGGAAGAGGATGTCCTCAAGTTCCTGGCTGCAGGAACCCATCTGGGCGGCACCAATCTGGACTTCCAGATGGAACAATATATTTACAAGAGAAAGAGTGATGGCATCTACATCATTAATCTGAAGAGAACTTGGGAAAAACTTCTGCTGGCAGCACGTGCCATTGTAGCCATTGAAAACCCAGCCGATGTTAGTGTCATCTCATCCAGGAACACTGGCCAGAGAGCTGTTCTGAAATTCGCTGCTGCCACTGGCGCCACACCTATTGCTGGACGTTTCACACCGGGCACCTTCACCAACCAGATCCAGACAGCTTTCAGGGAGCCTTGCCTCTTGGTGGTCACTGATCCTCAGGCAGATCACCAGCCTCTGACTGAAGCATCATATGTTAACCTCCCAACCATTGCCCTGTGCAACACAACAAGGGAGCTCACTCTGTGGGTCTGTTGTGGTGGATGCTGGCCCATGAAGTCCTGCGGATGCGTGGTACCATCTCCCGGGAACACCCATGGGAGGTTATGCCTGATCTTTACTTCTACAGGGATCCAGAGGAGATTGAAAAGGAAGAGCAGGCCGCAGCTGAGAAGGCAGTGACAAAGGAGGAGTTTCAGGGTGAATGGACTGCACCCGCCCCAGAATTCACTGCAACTCAACCAGAGGTGGCTGATTGGTCCGAGGGAGTACAGGTGCCATCTGTGCCCATTCAGCAGTTCCCCACCGAAGATTGGAGTGCTCAGCCAGCTACTGAGGACTGGTCTGTGGCTCCTACTGCTCAGGCCACTGAGTGGGTAGGAACTACTACAGAGTGGTCTTAAAACCCAGATGCTCTAATAGTGTTGGAAAAATGCTGATTGAAAATAAAACATTGATTTCTTAACAAAAAAAAAAGTAATAGATTTTTTTCAAAGTTTCTCTTATAAAGCTCCCACTTTTCAAATACATAGGTATCTGAATTGAATTTATAAAAATAAGAGCCATTTCCCAATTGATAATGGTCAATGGATATGAACAACTAGTTTTCAAAATAAAAGCAATCCACATGCTTTTTTTTTTCTTTTTGAAGTGGGGAAGGCAGGGAAATTGGGGTTAAGTGATATGCCCAAGGTCACATAATTAGTAAATGTTAAGTGTCTGAGGCTGGGTTTGAACTCAGGTCCTCCGGACTCCAGGGCCAGTGCTCTATTCAGTGTGCCACATAGCTGCCCCAGTCCATATGCTTTAAATGACTGTTGATCATAGAAATGCAAATTAAAACAACTCTAAGGTACCACCTCACAACTATCAGAATAACAAATGATGGAGGGGATGTGGTAATCTAAGTATACCAATGAGATGTTGGTGGAGTTGTGAACAAACATTCTGGAGAAAACAAAGGGTTATAAAACTGTACATATACTTTGACCCAGCAATAGCACTACTAGGTCTGTACCCAAAAGAGATAAAAAAGAAAAGCAAAAAACCTATATGTACAAAAATATTTAAAGTGGCTCTTTTCATGCTGACACAGAATCAGAAATTGAGGGGATGCTCATCAATTGGAGAATGGCTGAACAAGTTGTGGCATATGAATGTGATAGAGTATTGTTGTACTATAAGAAATGAGGAGGGGGTAGGTTCAGATAAAAAGAAACAAAGCAAAATATAAGACTTGTAAAAATGGATGCAGAATGAAGTAAAAAAAAAAAACTGGGAGAATTCACTGTTCATAATAACACCGATGTTGTAATGATGAATTACTGTGTAAGACTTGGTTCTTCTAATCAATACAATAATCCAAGAAAATTCCAAAGGACTCATTTTGAAAAAAATCCAACCACTTTCAGAGAGAAAACCGATGGATTCTGTGTGCAAATTGAAGTATAATTTTCACATTTTTTGCTTCATTTATTCATTTATTTAGGATATAGTTAAAATGGAAATATGTCTTGCATGATTTCACATGTATAATTGATATCATCTTGTTTGCCTTCTCAGTGGGTGGGGGAAGGGTGAGAGGGAGGAAGAGAATTTGGAACTCAATTTAAAAAGGAAAGAATGCTTAAAAATAAATAATGAAAAATTTTAAAATGTGATGCTATTATTATTGTTTCTGTTGTTTTGCTAATGTCTGATACAATTAACTCAGCTTCAAATGCATTCTGACCATTTCCTTCTCTCTCCCTTATAACCAAACCCAGTATTCCTATACTTCCAAGCAACTTTGTCCCTAATAATCTCGTCATTCCTCTCTCCTCTGTATCAATGAAATAAGTAATTAAACATTTTAAGTCAGTAGGGTTATCAAAATTAGAAAGATTTAAAAAAAATATTAGTACAGCAGAAATGTGCTTTCACTATGCATTCAGTCATGTTTAAATAAAATTCTTTTTATGCCACGGATGTCACGGCAAGATACTAATAGTGTTTAAACATAAACCCCTTTCCCCACGAAGCCAACATCATTATGCATGGCTATTCTCCTCACTTTGGAGATGCAGCCTGGTGAATCATTTCAGCTTAAGCCTTGTCGGTGTTAATCCTAACGCCTGATGCTGAGATGTGTGCATTATTTCTCTGCATAACTGAAAATGGAAAGCCTGCTTGTGGGATTATGGGTTGTGGTAATGACCTCCATCAATTTAAGGGCTAGGAGGGAAAGAGCACTGAGTAGAATTCTGGGAGAGAGGTCCCATAGAGTTGGCAATAATCATTTTCATTCATGAACAGACTCCTTATTGGGGTCATGGATTTAGAGATGGAACAGACCCTTAGTGATTATCTATGTCCATCCTTGCCATGATATGACAATGTTTATTAGTAAATGATAACAAGTCATGAGGTGCAGAAAGGTGAGCTTGTTTGACAGAAGTCTCACCAATGTAGACCAGTTGAGACTGACCAAGTACAATCACAGTATCACTCACACCTGAACATGAATTCCTTCTAAAGCATCTCTGTTTAGGGGTCATCTAATCTTTGCCCAACAACAACCAGTAATGGAAAACCCATCACCTTTCCGGGCAATCCATTTCACTTTTGGAAAGCACTCAATGTTAGCTAGGATTTTCTTACCATTGACCTGAGATCTGCTTTTCTTCTATTTCTGCCCTCCAGGGCCAAGTAGAGCAAATGGAATAGTGTTTTCACATGATAGCTGCCTTTAAATACTTGAAAGACTAATACTGCCTGTTTCTCAGGATCATAGAATCAGAGTGACAAAAGACCATGGGGGTCATCTAGTTTAACCCCATTTATCTTCCAGATAGGGAAACTGAGGAATGGAGAGTTGAAGGGACTTGACCATGCAGGTTCTAAGTAAGCATGAGTGGCAGAACCCAAAGCTGGGTTGTCTAACTTCAGAGAAAGAGCTCTTTCCACTCTACCACTCTTCTCCTGGCAACATATTCCCAGTTCCTTCAGCTAATCGAGTCCCACATGACCAAGTCTTCGGTCTTCTCACCACTGGTCACCTCCCAAAGCCAATCATTCCTCAAAAACTAACCACATAGAAACAAATTAGAAAAAGAATCATCACTGAGAGAATGCTTTAAGATTTGTTGCCTTGTAGGTACTACAAATATCATCATCTCTGTCGACAGATAAGGAAACTAGCACTTGAGGAGGTTAAATCATTTGTCTGTAGTCACATAGTTAACAATTCAAAGAAGTGGGATTTGAAGGCATAACTTGTGGATTCCAAAGCCAGGGCTCTCTCTGGTATGCTATGCTGCCCAGATAGTGTACATAGTGCTTCAGGAGACAATGACCCCACCTAGGTGGTGGGTTCTTTATTGGGGGTTCATGAACTTGTATTTTTATTTCTGGAACTTCATTTCAATATAACTAATTTCCTTCATAATCCTACATATTTTATTTAATACATTTGAAAACATTATTATGAGAAGGATGCCATGGGCTTCACTGAATGGCCAAAGGGGTCCATGATGCAACAAAGGTTTGCATGCCCCAATCCAAATGGACTGCATCGGATCGAAGTGAGTCCAATAAAAGACTAGGATCACTGGGAATTGTCCTACAGTGGCCAGATGGACTGAGACCAGAAGGGTCCTCAGTCTTGTCACTGTCTCAAATGAGATTTTAATAATACTGGTTGATTAATTGACTGAATGAAACATTCCATTGGTTTCTTTTAATTGCATCTTTCTCCTCTCCTGGCATTTCACAGAGTATAGCCTGTTTGAGAAATGATTTAGAATTGCAATGGACCTTTGAGGTCTTTAAGTCCAACACTGTTATTTTACAAATGGGGAATCTAAGACCTAGGAAAGTTCAGAGATTTGCCTAAGGTCACACAAGGGTTTAACATCATACACCAGCAGGTACTTTGACTGGACAGTAAATTCTCTTTTCAATGAACCAGTCCATGCTTGATTGAGACACGTTGCTGCTTTCCCTCCCTCCAAATAGATCTAAGTTACTCATTTCCATCTTCTACCAAGCCCAGCCCAAAGAAAGTCATCTCTATTGTTCATTCCCAACAATGGCTGAAATGGTTTTCCATACTCTAATGATTTGGGGCTTACTTTTTTCAGCTTTTATTACCCAGTAAAATAAATAACACCCAATTAGCTCAAACACTTCACAAATTATAGCATCAGAAGCATATACAGCTGAATCTGATGTCTCTATTTATTTTAATAATCAGGAAAACCACTTTAAACCTAATAAGATAATGACTCATCAATGGCAGCTCATAAGTACCACAAACCTTCTCTTCTTAATTTCTATAGAGAGTTAGCTAAACCCACATTACAATTTGGACACTGTTTCAAGGGGAGATTAGAAATGATCATTTCTGAGAAATCACTGAAGCAGCCACAAATCAGCCATCTCTGTAGATACTGTGGCAATTTACTGGAGAACACAAGCTAATTAAGTTACAAGCAACAGCTGAAGGTGGAAGCTTTGCACTTAGAGGGGGATATTTTTTATTTTTTTTAAATTTTCTGGTATTGCAGATGCTCAGTCCAAGTGGGGGAGAGAGCATAGTTTTTCATCATTCTTCTCAATTCAAACTACAAGAATGACTTTGGTTGTTTTATCACAATTCATTAAATTCTTTTACTGGAATCATCTAGAAAAGCCAAGTAGTCCAATCCCTTCATCTTACAGAGAAGGAAACTGAAGCCCTCGGACAGATGATTTGTCAAGTCAGACAGGCAGATGATGGCAGAGCCAGCAATGGAATCCACATCCTGAGGACTCTAGTTATATCCAATGCTCTTTCTACTAACTCCATACTCCCTATAATGATATCTATACCATAACTAAAAGGAAATCACTTCTTGACTCAGTAGTGGTCCAACATTTTCACTGTGGTAGAGTGAATAGAGCACTGGATTTGAAGTCAGAAGACCTGAGCTCAAATGTTGACTCACTTATTAACCACTCTGAGCCTCAGTTTCTTCAACTGCAAAATAAGAGGCCTGAATAAGAGGACTTCTGAAATTTCTTCCCTCTCCTAATCAACAAAACTCTGATTCTACCAAAGACATACATACATATATACACATATACACACACATACATATACATACACATAGGAGCATGTATATGTAAAAAAAATATGCATATTGTGTATAAGGTGGATTTTAGTGTGTACAAAGTGAATTTTGTTACTTTTTTAGATTCCCAGGATTTAGGTTCCCAGGATCATCGATACTAGTTCCTAGGATCCATGACCATAACAGTCTCTAGTTCCCAAGATCAATATTTGTAATCATCTCCACTATGCTTATGCATCATATTATAATCTTAAATAATATAAACATTTGAGTTAACCTGGTAAATATCCACTGTGACTACGCAGTGAGATATGATGAGTTAATACAGACTTGTGATGCTGTTACAGGCAAATTGCTTTCTTTGTCTGTTACCCTATAAATCAAGTGGGCATGGTCAGTAAGTAGGGAATAGGCATATGTGCTTGCCTCAGCTGGCCCCCACTGATACTTAGGGGGGAAGGCACAAGCTGGATTGCTGTGCACGTCTCAATTGACCCTCATTGAGGAGTTGTAGCTCCTACTCCTATTCTTGCCCAACCTTGTTAGAAGAGTAATTAGGGAATGCTGTAGGAGTTGGTGCTCCCATTATCAGCAACCCTTTGAGAAGAACAGAATAAAGTTAGCCTATTTAACCCCTAATTATATCTCCAATTCTATCTTCCTGTCTGCCTGGATCAAGAGTGAACCTGCTAAAACACCTGCTAGAAAAACTCAAACTCCCACTCTAATATCTCCTGTATATATTTATATATATATCTCCAATCATTTCTCTAGGTTCTTTTTTTAGAGGGGGAAGGCAGGGCAATTGGGTTTAAGTGACTTGCCCAAGGCCTAGTTTTGTGTTAAGTGTTGGAGGCTGGATTTGAACTCAGGTCCTCCTGACTCCAGAGCCAGTGCTCTATTCACTGTGGCACCTAGCTGCTCCCATTTCTCCAGGTTCTTAGATTCATGTTTTCCTAGAGAAAATATGGTCTGCCATCAGAAGGTCTAGGTTTAGGTTACACAAAGATGAAATCCCAAGGTAAACATATATAGTGGGAGATTTTTTTTTAAGAGGAGATATTTGGAGTATTTTCTTACATGTATTTTATAAGTAACTGATCAACAAATGAACATATGTAGGTTCAGAGAAAAAAACAGAACCTCAGAGCTGGAAGGGCCCTCAGCTGTCTTGTAGTCTAACCCATGGCCCATAAGGAATCCCTTTCATCACATTGCCCAAAAATGGCCACCCAGACTTTTCCTGAAGACCTCCAGGGAGGGGGACCCACTGCCCCCTGAGGCACCTCATTCCACTTTGGGACAGCTCAGATTGCTAGGAAGTTCTCCCTCATCTGCAGTCATATTCTTCATAAGCCTGCCTTCTGCTTGAGGCCTTTGCTGCCCCCCCAGCTGCTAGTCCTTTTCTGTCAAAGGTTTCCTGGTGCCTGCCTGCCATCTGTCTCAGATCTTTATATGCCCATGTTGTCTCCCATATTTCAGTGGAAGTTCTTTGAGGATGGAACCATTTTGCTTTTAGCCTTTGTTTCTTCATCCTGACACATAATAAGTGCTTACTGATTAGGTAATTTACCTGGAGCTGGAAAAATAATAACAACAATAACATTTGTATAGTACTTTCTATGTGTTAGATGTTATACAATTATTATCTCATTTGATACTCAAAATAACCCTGGGAGGTAGATGCCCACTTTATGCCCATTTTACAGATATAAAACTGAGGAACATAGACATGAAGTGACTTGCCCAGGGTCACACAGCTGATAAATGTCTGAGGCTAGATTTGAACTGAGATCTTCCTGACTGCTGGCCCATTGCTCTAACCACTATGACACTTAGGTGCCTCAAAGCAACATAGCTTAGTGGACAGTAAATCATCCTCAGAGTTAGCAAGATGAGTTCTAGTCCCACTCCTGTCCCACTTACTGTGTGTCTCTGGGAAAGTCCTTTCACCCCTGAATGCTCCAAAGAGGTAGTGTTAAACTCTAATAGAAACAGGGACCACTAAACCATCCATAAGAATTTCTGTGGGCTGCATGTAAACTGAGAAAACCACATATTAACATTATCTATGTTGTATTGTATTTTCCTTCATTTTGTTAAGCATTTACCAAGCACATTTTAGTCTCATTCAAGGGGAGTTTGACACCTCCTCCCTAGAGGATTTCATAATTCTGTAATTTGCAGGGATGACACAGGTCCGTGTTAGTAGAGGAAGTTTCATCAGTGAATTCCTTATATTAATGAAATCACAGGGCCAGCACTGATCCCTTATAGCCAGAAAGCCCAGATTCCCACTGTAGCTTTGTTCCTAATTGATTCAGTGATTTGGATAAGTCATTTTTTTTTCTGGATCTTTCTGGATTTCAGTTTCCTCATCTATAAAAGGATGGAGGTTGGACCAGATTATCTCCAAGTATTTTTCCAGCTTCCAGTTCTATGATGCTAAGACTCCATATCTTCAGCCTGGAACCATCTCAATCAGGGAGCTAATTTTAAGTTTTAAAATGAATTTTCTCAAAGAACTAAGCCTAGTATCTACTCCTCATTCTGCAGCACTGCAGTACAAAATATTAATCCTCTCCATAACCCATCTGTAGGAGTATAATGCGGGGAGATTAATTTTGTACCATTTCCCATTCCTAGTATAATCAGTGTTAAAGGGATAAGATTAACATTGTATCAGCCTCCATTCACAAAACCATCTCCTCCATGAGAATGTGTGTGAATGTGTTTCAGAATGATAATGGGGAGTTCAGGAGACACACCACTGTTGTTTATCACTGAATTTCCAAGAGGTAGCTCTAGATTGTAGAACAGACACAGTAAGCTCTTTTCATAAATCAGCTCACTGGAGCTATGCCGTAGGGTTAGACTGAAGGTCAAGTCTGCCCTTTGGGTACAATATGGAGGACAGTGCCTGCTTCCCATCTTATCTGAGGAAGCCCAGAGAGAGCTTTGTGCTCTCCCTGAATCCCAACAAAGAAAAGATCAAATCTTCTGCCCTCAAAGGGGCTTCAGAAGTCATCTAATCCAATCCCTTCATTCTTCATATGAGGAAACTGAGTCCCAAGGCATTTGTCCAAAGGCCCAAGGAATTATTCAAAGAAGCAAGTGAAAAGTGAAAAGAATCTTGAATCTGGATGCCAGCTCTATCCCTTTGCTTGCTGTGTGACCTAGGGAAGGTAATTTAGCCCTTATAAGATTCAAGTTTTGGGTATGCAAAATGGTGACAATAACCTCTGAGTGATATATATGTATAGGTACAAATGTATGTACGTATACATATATACATACATACACATACATGTATGTGTATAGAGGTATGCATATACATATATACATACATATGTGTTGTGTGCATAAGGATAGGGACTACATCCAGGATTTCATCACTGTAGAAAATGAGATGAGAAAACTTTTCCATATATGTATGCAAGTACAGATATGTATATCTACATACATACATAAACATGTATGTATGTACAGGAGTGAATGTCTCTATCTATGTTTATATGTATGTGTGTACACATATATACCTTCAGAGAGGTGGTATGGTTTAGTGTTTAGGGAGCTGGTCTCAGAACCAGAAAGATTTGGTTGCTAAGTGAGTCTGGGTAACTTGTAAAACCTTAAGGTATTTTAGCAACTCTAAGAACATGAACTGGAAGGAAGGTACCCCCCTACATTGGTAGAAGGCCTTTCCTCCTCTCTTCATCCTCTACCATGATGAAATCATGGATCTAGTCCCTATTCTTATTCCTCTCCTTACCTCAGAGGGTTATTGTAAGGTTCTGATCAGATACAATGAGATCTGGAGTTAGAATGGGCTTTGAGGTCCTGGAGTCCAACCTCTCATTTTATAGATAAGTAAATGAATGCCCAGAGGCTGATGCAGGTAGCACATGGTGAAGCCTTTATTCTAAGCTAGGCCCTCTGACTCCAAAGCTAGGTCTCTTCCACTTATTCCAGAAAGAGTTCTGTAATTTTCCAAGAACTTTATATTCAAGAAGCTTCTATTCTTTTACTCTGAGCCTCATCTGAAATGGAGATGTTGTCTGGGATCCTTCATAGGTGTCTGGTATTTGTTGAGTTAGAGGTGTTTTAACTAGGAAGAATTCCCCAAAGACTGCAGGGGAGATGTTTTCAGCAATTGAGATGTTCCCTCCTATAATGTAGACTTCAGCTTATCTATGCCCACCTATCCTATGTGACCATCAGCAGGAGGCCTTCCTTTCACTTGTTCCCCATGGCAAGGGTGGCAAGGGAGCATCTGGACACCCCCATTATCCCGCACCATCACTAGTCCACCCACTCTTCCTTTAACACATTTTCTTGATAATATACTTAACTCTTGTTCATTCGTGTCATTATGTGTGGCTTATATGTTTGTAGTAGCAACCACATTGGCACACCCAGCATGTCTGCTAGCATAGGTTCCTAGATCTGTTTTACTAGGAAAGACAGCTGTTTAAGGGGTCAACAATCTTTTTTTAATTACATTCACTAGTTCAGGGGAAAAGTCAGCACCCTAAATTTCAGAGAAAATACAAACAGAAAATACAAGCAGAGAAAGAAAAACCAACAGACACAGCTCTGATTGCCTGAATCAAAGCAATATTGCTATATACTTTACATACATTCCTGGATTGAGAGAGTCTTTACATCTGAGCAGCCAGGAAGCTCTGAACATAAGGCCACTCAAAATCTCGACCAAGGATTCACAAGATCCTTCTCATAAGCAAGCCCCCAAAGCAAGATACTAACTCTGTGTGTGTGTATGTGTGTGTATGTATGTGTGTGTGTGTGTGTGTGTGTGTGTGTGTGTGTGTGTGTGTGTGTGTATCTCACTAATGGGAAGGGAAATCTTAAATCCCATAAACCTTACAATGATGTAGCCTACTCAACCCACAACATGAAGGTAAGGAGAAAGAACTATGTAAGTGAGGGTAATCTTGAGACTAGGGCCTATATTTGCTTTTCTCTTTGTATCCCCAAGTAGTTTACACGTAGTAAGCACTTAATAAATGATCCATTCATTCATTCATTCATCAAGGGGTCTAGAAACCATTGCTTACAAATGTAGAGTTAGAAGTACTGGATTTATTTAATATGGAGAAAGGAAGATTAAATGGGAGGAAGATACTTCCAGGACTTAGTCATGGAAAGGACCTTCTAATACAGCTCCATCATTTTACAGATGATAAGGAAAATGAAACACTTTCTAGAAGTAGCCCGTCCAGGGTGCCAGAGTAGTAAATGTCAGATGAGATTGAACTTGGGTCTCTGACTTGACAACTCGGACTGTTTCTAATCTACCACACTGCAAACACTATGGAGGTAGTAGCAGAAATTATTGTAAATTTTGGTTCACAGTTCACACATAAGTTGTTTTAAGATGACATTGCCTTTCATTTTGCCCAAGGAAAGTGAACAGATTGTGACATCTGCCCCCCTTCCTTCCTTCTCTCTGTCTCTATCTATCTATCTATCTATCTATCTATCTATCTATCTATCTATCTATCTATCCATCCATCCACCCATCCATCCTTCTATCTATCTATATATCTATTTCCCCTTCCCTCCCTCCCTCCCTCTATGCACTGACCTCAGTGCTTTGAGAGAAGAGTTCTTCAAGTGCATTTGAGTAATTACTATAAACTTGATTGGATATCTCAGCCAAAGAGCACAACAAGGCAGCTATAACAATATTGTCATTAAAAACCGGTGATGGGCAACATTTTCCCTATGGCCCACTTCTGATGTGTCATCATAGCATGAAAATGCCCTTAGCTTCTGAAAGACTATGTCAGGGGAGGACCAGCTCTTCAGGTCATCAGAAAGATTATCACCAGGCTGGTCCCATGGTAATTCATTTTTTTGCCATAGCAACTCTGTAAGACTATCTCTAGTATCACAGAATGGGTGTGACTTTTGCAGATAGAATGGAGGCTCTTTGAAGTCGGGCTTTTTCATTTCTGTCTTTGAATCTCCTTCACCATGCATAATACCTAGCACACAGTAGGTGCTTAGTCAATTTATATATTTATTGTATATGCATACCACTGAAATTTAAGATCTTTGGAGTTTGGAGTAATAGATGAAATGGGATGTACATTTTAGACATTTTGTGCTGGAGGCTTGCTTTTGCCATGAATCTTGCATGAATTTCCATGCTATCTCCCAAGGAGCTGCCTGTGGGGTTAGAACAACAGCCAAAGCATGAAAGTAGGGTTGTTTTCTTGAAAAGCTGGTTCCTACCACCTCTTTTCTGTTCAAGTCAGAGACAAAGAAGAGTTTGTCAGTGGCCCCCACGAAGGAGACAATGCACATCTAAACAGCTGTGATGAATTAGTGAAATTAGCCCCAAATTATAGACAGACCCAAAAGGTGCTGCCGAGTTTCACAAGATTGCATTTGTTGAAAATAAAACCCTCCGGTTCTATTAGTCAATTACAGAAATGGGGCTTGGCAGGAAGTAGTCATTTGAAGAGTCATTTGCCTAGCCAGCTCTAAGCTCTCTGAGCATCTTCTGGGGCTCATAGAACACTCAGCATGGGGGCAAAAAAAGGCAATTGGCAAAGACCATTAGGCGGCTTCTATGCCATTTAGAGGAAATCACAATATTCCAACACAATCCTGTAAGATGTAGATTAAAGGGGCCGCTGGCTCAAATGGGCATTCAAGGACTCCAACAAAGAAATCCATGTACTTAGAGAACATTCCTCTCAAACCAATGAGGCCTGAGCCTCAGGTCAGGAAGAAGGGGAGAAGGATGGGGTGGGGGAGGATGTCACAACATATTAATCTGCCTGGGCCATGAAATCGAGATTAATAATCATCCCCAAACATGCAATTTATATTTGTTTGATCCAAGACAAGAAGAGGACAGGAAGGAGGCTTTAGTGTAGAAGGAAGTATGGAGGAAGGTGAGGGATTCCTGGATGTAGAGACAAGAAGACTTGGTTCAGATGCCACTTCAGACACTTCCTAGCTGTGTGACCCTGGGCAAGTCACTTAACCTCTCTCAGCCTCAGTTCCCTCATCTGAATAATAAAATGGGTTGGACTTGATAGATTCTAAGACTCTTGCCAACTCTTGTTCTATGATCCCATAATCCAAACTTTCCATCTTTGAAATTCCCAGGACAAAAAAAGATCATTAACAAGGAACTAAGTAGGGTATATTGGTTTTGTTTATATTTTTAATCAATCAGTATTTATTTATAAAGCTTCTATTTCAGGCCAGGAACTCTGCAAAGCTCTACAGAAATAAAGGTAAAAATAAAATAAACCTTGTCCTAAACAAGCTTACATTCTATCAAAGGAATCAGCACATCCACATTTAAAAGGATTACTCTAGAGATGGAAGGAACTTCAGTAGTCATCTGCTCTATGCCAACCCCATCATTTTAGATATGAGGAAAGAGGATCTGTGAAGAGTATCCCAGGGCAGAATTTCTACAGAAGCAGGTCTTAGAGACCTGCCAAGAGCCCAGAGAGGTTGAGTGACTTGCCCAGGGCCAAAGAGTCAGTGTATGTCAGACCTGAGACTTAAACCCAGAGCTCTCTGTCTCCAAAGTCAAGCTCACTGCCTCATTAGAGCTACTGTTGGCTTTCATATCAGCTTTATTTTCTGGATGTAACTATGATGACAGGAATGATTTCTGCCTTTCTTTGTAACCTGAGAAATTAGCAGATTATTTAGTACATAGTAAGGGCTTAAGATGTGTTTGTGGACTAATTTATTGATTGACTCATTGTCCTTCCCTTCCACCTCCACTTTATGTTGCCTTTGCTTTGTCTTTGTTGTTATTTAGATAGCAGTCAATGCTTCCTGGAAGATGGCCTGAATCGCCAGTAGCCTAAGGGATGCATATATCTCGATGTACAGTAGACATTGGCCGCCCCTCTTCCTCCAGTGCTGAGGACCCCATTGTACTTGGAGTCTCACAGACTCATGTCCTAGGAGCCATTCTCATGCTTCCGCAGTCCTCTCGCCACACCCACTACCCCCACGAGCTGTTGGTTCTTCTGCCACAATATCCATTCTCTTCTTTAGTCCAGGAGTCGCCTACCCCCCCAGCCACGCGGCCCTCATTACTTGCCACTTAGACAACTGTAGCACCTCTTGGTCCCCACCCTCATCTTCCCCTTGTATTCCCCACACAACTGCCAAATTGACATTTGTAAAGCACATCTCAGGCTATCTTCCTTGCAGGCAGGGCTCCTGACTCTTGCTAGTGTCCTTAACGTTTGGAAGGCTTCTCAGGAAAGGGACACACTAATGGCCTCTAGAATAAAATAGAAACTTCTCTGTTTGTTCTTTAAAGCCTTCCCCAGTTGGACTCTAGCTTCTGGGACATCATGCTCCATCATTCTGTGTTCTAGTCAAACTAGCTTGCTTGTTCTGTACACAGTATTCTACCCCTTCCTCTGTGACTTTGCCTAGAATGTCCCCTATTCCTGGAATGGCCTCCCCCTTCACCTCTACCCCTTAGGTCCCCAAGGATCCCCTTAGAATCCTTCAAAGATCAGCTCAGCCTTAACCTCGTACATGAGACCTGTGTTCCCCCAATTGCTAGTGCCCTTCCTCTGCAAAATTGCCTTGTATTTTTGTGTACATATATAAAATATTTGTACAATGCCTGACATATAGAAGTCCCTTAATAAATGTTTGTTGAGTGTGTGAATCAATTCCCTTGCAATTGCTAAAAAATGTTCCTCAGTCCCTGTCATCCTGGGTATCAGGTTATAGTAAGGATTCTCATATCTCCCAGACACTAGTATGTAAATAGCAGAATTGCAGTAACGTGTGTCCTCATGAGTGCTTCCCCCAAAATACGGTATAGGGTCAAATGGGAGAGCCATCTATAGGACCTGGGTAGACCTAGTAGTACTGTTGTTTGTCCTTTTGTCTCAGTTCTTACTAAGTCCTTAGTCATTGAATGGCCATTGCCTGTGACAAACTGAGGCCTGAGACCTTCATTTAGTAGTGCAGTGATTCCTTGGGGATGACCAGCCCAACTCAACTTCATTTTCATTAAAGTAAGTTCTTCAGTCCTAGTTCCTACTGAGTTAAGAATGCCATTAACATCTACTAGTAATAGAAGACACTTGAAAGGGGGCCTTAAAACAATAAGGTTCTGCTCTCCCTCCCCTCCCACACACCCTTAAGAGAATACAGATTTAATTTTTTAACTCTTCCTCTTTAGGAATAGAGAAAAACATGAAATCGACTTCCTAGTAAAGCCAAGCCTATTTTTTTTCTTGCCAGGCTAGGATGTGCCTTCCCTTGTTTGATGATGCCATAGAATTTCTATCCACAAAAACCTGCCTTTCTTTTGAAGGTACCAACGCAAACAATTTGCCCAGCATAGAAAACATAGCCCCAGCTCCCTCAAAACATAAGAGGTCCATTAATGCTGCTAACAATCACAAAAGGAAGAGAAGAAAAGATGTTGAATAAGCCAAGTACCCAGCAGCTCTCAGCAAAAAAGAATGACAAGCAGTTTCAGCTCAAATTACCATGCTGCCTGAGTTCAGAAAAAAATTCATATATATGCATGTATATATGTATATGTAATATGTATGTATATATGTATGTGTGTATGTATGTATATGTTTTATACACACACATATATTAAGAAGGGATAGTTTAGTCCCTTCTGGAGGACAGAACTGATCATGATTAGCAAGAAAAGTGTTTTGGGTGAATTTGATGTCTTTCATTTGAAGTGAAAAGATTAGAGACATCACCAATTCACCGAGGATGCTTTTTGCATTTAAAAAGTCTTTCCTTCCTTTAGCATTTTCATTAACTGTGAATTGCATTCTTCCCACTGGAGACAATGAGGTTCTAGGTTCTCATGTAAATTCCAGAGTGGGGGTACAGAGTCACTGTCACACAAATAACAGACTCCAGAGCTACCAGTCCTATGTTTTTCTACTGAAAACATCTTTTGCTTAAAGAGGTTTCTCACATATTCTCTGTCGCTGTCTGTCTTCCTGCCTCTCTCTGTCTGTCTCCCTGTCTCTGTCTCTGTCTCTGTGTCTGTTTCTCTATGTCTCTGTGTGTGTCTCTCTCTGTCTCTGTCTGTCTGTCTCTCTTTTTCTCTCTCTCCCTCTCTTCCTTCCCCCTCCCTCCCCAAGTCCTGTTTCTGTTTATCTCTCTGTTTCTTTTTCTCTGTCTCTTTGTCCTCCTCTCTCTGGCACTATAGTATGCAATGGGAATACAAAGACAAAAAAAACATTTCTAAAAGATAGACACAATAAATCTCACATAATTTGTTGTAATAAAGCACTAGCAGCTGGGGGATAAGGAAAGATTTCATACGGTACACTGCAAAGAGTAATAAATTTGTACAGAGACACCTGTTCTACCATTTACTACCTGTATGACCTTGGGCAAGTCATTTAACCTCTTTGGCGCCCCAATTCCGCATCAGAATGTAGTGCCTTTTGGGGTTACCAAGGATATATGGATGCTGGATATGGATCCCTGCAGATCAAAACAGATATTACCCAGCAACTGTCTCCTCATTGTCCCAGGGGGCTCCCCTGAATAGCTTTTATCTAATAAGCTAACCTTTCTCAGCCTAAGGGATGTTAGGATAGGGGCAGCTGGAGCCTGGTTTGGCAGTGAGGATTCTGGCACCAGAGCCACATGTGGAGGGGTGGCTGCCATGGTCTTCTCAGAGACCATGAAGGGAGTCATGGAGGAGGCAGCATTAACCATGTGACACTGAACACCACACTCCAGGAATGGAACTGGGTCAGTGTACAGGTGTGGAGATGGTAGTAGGGAACATAGCTCCTCTCAAAGTTGGTAGGAACAGTTGGGGATCCCTGTATGCCTCATTGAACTGAGCCACCTTTGTGGAAAAATGACTAGCCATCCCTGCTCCACCAACTACTGACTGACTTTTTTTGTTAACCCATGAGATGGAAAGCATGCCTAAGAACCCCACCCCCACCCCCGGTCACCAGCCCTACTTCCAGCCCAGCCCCAAAAGACACCATCCAGAGGAGCAAGAGGACCTGGGGAACCGTTCCTATCATCAGCAATACCAAACACCAAACACCTGCCTTGGGAACAACAATTCCCTCACACTACCAGTCCTAGCATGGATCATACATGGCAGCCGCTGCCAGAGGAAACCATCTCCAGCAGCACCAACACCAACTGCCAATCAACTGCCACCAACAGGATAAGTAAGCTAGCTTACATAAAGAAGCAAGAGAAGTAGAATGTGGCATATGCTAAGTGGGTCAAACAATCTCAACTACCACCTCCCATCAGACCTTGGTGGAGATAAGCCGGCACCCTCAGCCTGAGATCTCTGGAAGAGGCAATGTTCCCTGGACGTCTAAGTTTCCTTCACTAACTCTCTGTTCGCTGGAAGTCTTTAAGCATCACATATAGCCTTAGAAAAGTTATTCCTTCCAACCCCTCAGGGAAACCCTGAAGGGACAAGAAGCAGCTATCTCTCTGGGGACCTGGTTCATCAGTGCATGTAGGAGTTGAAATAAAGATCCCCAGACGTTCTATAGGCTGTATTAGCCACCCTGGATCCTAAGCCAGAAAGGGACATTTATTGAGGACATCTGTTGCAACCCTTTATTTTACAAATAAGGCTACTGACCCCCAGAGAAGTGGAATGACTGATCACCCAAGCATTTAGGGTCAAGGCTAGATACAAACAGGGGTCCTCTAATTCCAAATAAAGCCCTCAATCTGATGCACCAGTTCCATTTTCTCTGAAAATCCCATTAGCTCTATCCTCCCCACCTGCATAGCCAAGGCCTTCCCAGTCTTCCCCTCTGGAGACAAGAAACGAAGGGTCCATTTATTAGCTCAGCTTGTCCCCGGTCCTAAAGAGTCAGAGCCTTGCTCCCTCGGCCTATGGCTATTAGCCAAAGGTGTCCAAGGTTTGTTTCCCAGGGACAGTAATTCAAGCCATGATTTAATATGCAGCCTTTCTTCTCTCAGTGTTGCCAAGGCCTGAGGGGAAGCAATCTGCATGCAGGTTAACCTCAGAGGCAGCTTCAGACTACCAGCCGTTCTTCTCTGACTACTTTTCACTGTTTGCTTTTCCAGGGTCACCCTCTCCCAGGGAAGGCCTTCGTTCTGACTTCCCTTCCGTTATCATTTGTGGAAGGGAGTGGGTATGGAGGCCAAAGCATCTTCACTGGAACCACAAAGAGCCTTGCCTGTTAGGGGGATGTTTTCTGTACTGATTATCTTTGGGGAATTGGGACAATGTGCCATGATCTGCAATGATTCCTGTTCAAGGAATGGATTGTTCTGATATGCCCTTTGATTTTAAAGTCAATATTTATATTTATTGTTTATAGAGAGCTAACCTTGGAGCTGTGAAGACCTGGGACATTCTGACCAATACTGGCTGTGTGACCCTAGGTAAGTCACTTAGCCTCTGGACAACTTGCTGAGACTATAACTTGCAGAGGAGGTAGCAACCTGTATTAGCAAAGGGAGTTTACTCACCTGTAAGTTTAATAAACAAAGGAATTCAAGGTTCCAGGCCATATCTTTTCCTCTCTTGACTCTGCTTCTGACTCTCTTATCTGGGAATTTCCCTTTGCTCCTGTGACCTACTCACCCTGGAACATCTCTCCACCTTATGGCCACCTTCTCCAACTGATAACTTCCTTCTGGAACCACCATCTTGAGGAATTACTGGGGTTGCTATCTTTCCTTCCTCTCCCAGCTCTGACACTTACTCTCTAGACTTTACGCCTGAGCAGACACCTCATCCCACCCTATCCAGTTGCCTTTCATGTGTTGTCTACCCCTATTAGAAGGGAAACCCCTTGAGGAGAGGCGCCATCTTTCTTTTGGCTTGGATTTATATGCCCAGAACTTAGCACAGTATCTAATAGTCTACATACAGTAAGCACTTAACAAAATTCTTATTAATTTAACCTATCTCCTATTTATATGTATAAGCATTAGGGGCAAACAGTTTTTAGTGGAAAGGGAACTTTTAAGAGAGATCAAAAATGATAGTGTTGTTCACCAAGGTCTCGGTGTAAAATTTTGTTTATCAGTGTCTGAAGCAATGAATTGGCATGAAATTTAGATAAACTATTTGAGTAAACAAGGCTTATTATGAAACAACTTCAGATTTATTTTTAATGGGGAGGAAATAAGGATTCAGGCCTATAATTTTATAGTGTGTGAGGGACTTCCCAGTCTGAAAACTCCTTGTCTGATGAAGATCAATCAGTTAATCAGTCCATAAAAAGCATTTATTAAAGGCTTACTCTGTGTGTGTGTGTGTGTGTGTGTGTGAGAAGCACTGAGAAAAGAGACAAAAGTGAAATAGCTTCCCATTGACCTAATGCAAGAAGTAAAATGTAGATATATAGAAGGAAGATAATCACTGAGGGGAAGGCTCTAGTGGTGGGGTGGGGAAAGGCATAAGATAGGGCTGGGAAAGAACTGAGTATTGAAGGGGGCAAGGCAACACAAGAAATATTTAGTGATTACTATGTACCAGGCTCTGTGCTAAGCAGTAGTGATACAAATTATTATATTTGTATTGAGACAAGATCTACCCTCAAGGAGTTTCCATTTTAGTGAGGGAAGACAACATACCAAAGGGATGGGAGAGAGGTACCCACTCAGCAACATAATGTCTAAGTCCAGAAAGTCAGAATTTGCAAAGCCAGAAACCGAATGAAGGACGGCCTGCCTGGGCCCCTTCCCAATTGGGAAATGTTGGGAGAAACTCAGCAATAGCAGAAAGGGATGTGACTAGATTGTCTATGAAGTTCCTTCTAGCTATCAATCTGGAAACAAAGTGCATTTATTAAGCACCTACCTTGGGCCAGGCACTGGAAGTAGAAATGCAAAATTAAAATAATCCCTTAGGAATTAGCTAACACAGTGCCTGGCACATAAATGTTAATAAATGTTACTTGAATGAACTTCATCAAGATCAATAGGTAAGCCTGCAATCAGAGTGTCTCAGGCCCTGTGCTGGGTATAAAAATCAATGCAACAATCTTTCCCTCAGGGAGTTTGAATTCTGTTGAGGGACACAAGGCATGCACATATAAGCACATAGAAAATAAATTCAAAATTAATGCAAGATATTTAAACAAACAGTAATTAGCCGGAAGGCCTCTAGTAGTGGGGCAAGGGGAGCCAAAGGTCAGGAAAATTTCCTGTAGAAGATGGCAGTGCTAAACCTGCATCCTGAAGAAAGCGGGGGAGTTAATGAGGTGAAAGGCAAGTAGGCATTCATTCCAAACATAGGGTATTGCCAGTATAAAGACATCAAAATGGGAAATAGAGACTGCAGATGAGAAATAGAGAAAAGTAGAGAAATAATGGGGGGGAAATTGTATAATGTGTCTGGACAGATAGGCTGGGGTCAAGTTGCAAAGGATTTTAAAAGCCAAATATAGGAGTTTATATTTTATAAAGAGTTAACTCCAAACTGTGCTTGAAGAGCTGATTGTTAAATTTTCAGTGGAGCATGTACATCTCAGAAATCAGTAAATGCTATAGATCAGGGCTTGCTTTATTGTTGGGTTGACTGTCTAGATTAAATAAGAGCCGGGGAAAATGTTTTCAGAGTAAACTAAAAATTGTATCAAGTGTATTTCTCACCCCAGAGAGCTGCTTGTTAAATGTTTACAGGTATACCACTACCTAAAGGCAAAATTGCAACACTGGATTTTAATGAGTAAGGGGGTGACATGATCAAATCTTTGTTTAATTGAGAAGCTCCAATACATATGACAGACAATGTTGCTATCCTTTAGACTTCTAGATCATGCAACATACTGTTTTGGGTAGATTTTTAAAGGTTCGGATTTGCACCCACAAATGACTCGCTACACTCATTTTTGTTTTGTTTTGTTTTGTTTTTTGTTTTTTTTTTAAGCAATTGGGGTTAAGTAACTTGCTCAAGGTTACACGGCTAGTCATTATTTATGCGTGGGTGCTCATTTTCTGAGGCCGGATTTGATCTCGGGTCATCCCACCTCCGAGGCCGGCACTCTTACTCACTGCGCCACCTAGCCGCCCCTTTAGGGCAATTGGGGTTAAGTAACTTGCCCAAGGTTACATGGCTAGGTTTTTGTTTGTGTGGATTAAGTGTCTGAGGCCGGCTCTGAACTCAGGTCCTTCTGACTCCAGGGCCGGCACTCTATTCACTGCGCCACACAGCCACCCCGCTACACTCATTTTTAAGGCTAAAATGTTTTAATAATCAGAATAGGCAAGGAATAGGAGTAGTACAATAACAAAACCAACAGATCAAGAGAACTATAACACAGATTATGATTAAAATAATAATAATAATATTAAGTACAGAAGAGAAAGTTAAAGAAAACATCACTGATCCGGGGGAGCACCAACTCGTCTTTGCAGTGGCTGGGGGATCCCGGGGAACAGCCTCAGAGTCCTGGCCGGGAAAGTCCCAGGCAGAGCGTCCTCTCCATGGGTGAGATCCCAATGAGAGGGAGAGATTTGGGAGTTTTTATGTAAGGAGGACAAAGAAGTAAAAACTTTCATAAGTTGTTTCACACGGTTTGGCTTCCTTGTGTAAATTCCAGGTGAGGCTGAAAAAATACAGTTATCAATCATTAATGCTGGGAGAATAGCCACTTCCCATCAGCATTGTTTATTGTTCCAGGAATGGCTAGTTCCAGGAACTGAAATGTAGCCAAAACACACTTGGTCACGCAAGAGGGTCAATTCTGGGGTCAATATTCAGTTATTTTAGTTCATGTACCTTAAGGGTCGAGTGAACTTACAAAAAAGGAAAGAATATTCTTTCTTCACATACCAACTGCAATTTTTAAAAATGGTCTCCATGTTTCTGAACCCCAAACTCTGTATTACAAGTACTAAGAAACATCATTGTCATCTACTCAACAGGGAAAGGAGAAACTACAGTGTGGTAGAGATATCACCAGGGAGAACATTCCTTGGTCAAGCTCAGATGTTGTCACACCATGAACCCACTGGGTGAAATGTCAATGAATGAATAAAAGGATGAATGAATGAAGGAAAGAAGGTATTTATTAAGTGCTAGATACTACACTAAATATAAGCAAACAAAGCAGCTTATTCTAATGGGGGAATGTAAAACATAAAAGGGGGTTATGAAGGAGACAGGAAGTACATATATTGGCAATTTGTAGATGGCATGGAATCTCCTGATGGCCTAGTTCTGGGTAAGTTAGAGCAGAGTCCAACAGCCCTGGGGCACTGTCTGAGCTCCAGTGGGGATCTGGGAGAGGCGGTGAGAGGTGTAGGCAGCATAGTTTGAAAATGGCCAGAAAATGGTGTGGCACCACCTGTACCAATCACAAAGTGTTCTCTGCTTTCTATAAGTGTTGCTATCACTTGCCTGGAATCTTATACCTAGGGTTTCCTTCTTCATTCTTTGGATTTTTGGCCAATATTCTGCTACTGAACCACTCGGGGCTCCCCTAGGCTGAACCATACACAAAAATAAAAAGATAAGTCCACTGTCAAGGACCCATACTCAAATTCTTTGCAGCTTGTGAGAGTAGTGCCCTCCACTGGACACTTTCAAAATTCCAGGTCAACTGTGATGCAGCCCCACAGAAGAACTTTTGGAAGACATACAGAGCAGTAGGAAATGAAATGAAGGAAAATTCAAGGTAGGATGACTTTTTCTTCCCCTTCCATATTTATTTTTTCCTACATGTTTCCTAATAAGGGAACAGAATCTTTAAGCACTGAACTTGGATTCACAAAAATGTGTTTAAATCCTGCCACAGACACTTACTAGCTGTGCAACTCACTTCATCTCTGGGTACCTCAGATCCCCCACCTCTACAATGAGGATAAAGGTAGGGACTGACCTCATTGGGTCCTTGTGAGGCTCAAAGCACTATATCAATACATCACCTAAATACAGGGATTATTTAAAATTTGTATAGAGAGGAGCTATCCAGCCAAGACTAGCAGGACCAAGGGTAATGATGAATAAGATGAGAAGCTCTCCAGCTCCTTGGCCAGAGTGTTAAAGATAAGGCAGGAATGCCTGGAGTTAAGCAGGTTACCTGGCCAAGTTTCCATCTCACTCTCCAACACAGGAACTTGAATACATTTACATAGAAAAGCATTGTAAAGAACAGAATGTAATCTTTCTGGCCAAGAAAATGTCTGCTTCCTGTAGATGCAGCTGGGGGTTTGTTTTTTTGTTTGTTTCTTTCCTTGGTTTGGAGAGAGAGAGAGAGAGAGAGAGAGAGAGAGAGAGAGAGAGAGAGTGTATGTGTGTGTGTGTGTGTGTACAGTCCTTTAAAAGAATGTAGCAAGGGGGCGGAGCCAAGATGGCGGAGTAGAAACAGCTCGTCCAAGCCTCTCTGCCCCCAGATTCTCCACAAACTATGTAAAAAAGGACTCTGAAAAACTTCTGGAGCCCCAGCACCCACAGAACGACACAGAGAAGCTAACCTCCCGCTGAGGACAGCCCAGCACCCTGCAGGAAGGAACAGCGCAGCGGTCTGGGAGCCGGCAGCGCGCAGAGCCCAGAGCGCAGAGCGCAGGAGCTGAGCCGAGCCGAGCCCAGGTCCACGTGAGCCGAGGTTTTAGCCCCAGGGCGGCAGGGCCAGCAGCCGGCTGGAGGAACCCCAGAACACCAGGAACTGTGGCGACCCCAGAATTATCAACATAGACTTGCCTAGGACAAAGTAAGAGGTTAGTGTCCTATGGACTTTGGGACCTGTATTTGGGGAATGCGTCAGCTCCCTCCCCTGGGGGCTAGAAGCCGCTGAGGAGACACGCCATTTTGTAGTTTTCATAGGCATTTCCGGCTCCCAGCCTACAAATCGTGGGGAGATCCAGCGATCAGTCTTGGGGGGTAATCGCTCTTGCTTTAACCTCCCTGGATCTGGATTGTGATCTAGGGTGGAAGTTGTGGGTGGGTTTACAGCTTGCCAGAAACGGAAGTTGCCCCCCACACGTTCGGGACGAAAATTCCTCTATCTGGCCTTAAAGCCATAGTGTGGCAACAAGCCCAAAAGTCAAGCAATTAAGTGGCAACATGCCAAGGCAAAGGAAACAGAAAAATGCAACCCTAGACTCCTATTTTGGGGGCATAGAGCGGGAAAAGGACTGTGAGGTCAGAAGTCCTGCTCCAAAAGCCCCAGGGGAAAACATGAGCGGGTTGCAGGCCATAGAGGACCTTAAGAAGGACTTTAAAAATCAAATAAGAGAAGTGGAGGAAAAATTGGAAAGAGAAATGAGAAGGATGCAGGAAAAGTATGAAATGAGGGTCAACAGCCTGACTGAGGAAAACAACACCTTAAAAAATAGACTAACTCAAATGGCAAAGGAGGCCCAAAAGGGCAATGAGGAGAAGAATGCCTTAAAAAGTCGAATTTGCCAGATGGAAAAAGAATCTCAAAAGTTCACTGAGGAGATTCATTCCTTCAGAGTTAGACTGGAGCAAATGGAAGCTAATGACTTTATGAGAAATCAAGATGCTGTTAAGCAGATCCAAACAAATGAAAGATTAGAAGGCAATGTGAAATATCTCATGGGAAAAACCACTGACCTGGAAAATAGATCCAGGAGAGACAATTTAAAAATTATTGGACTACCTGAAAGCCATGATCAAAGGAAAGAACCTAGAAATCACCCTTCAAGAAATTCTCAAGGAAAACTGCCCTGATGTTTTAGATCCAGAGGGCAAAATAGAGGTTGAAAGAATCCACCGATCACCTCCTGAAAAGATCCCAAAAAGAAAACTCCCAGAAATATTATAGCCAGGTTCCAGAATCCCCAGATCAAGGAGAAAATACTACAAGCAGCCAGGAAGAAACAATTTCAATATTGTGGAAACACAATCAGAATAGCCCAGGACCTGGCAGCTTCTACACTGAGGGATCGAAGGGCATGGAATATGATATTCCAGAGGGCAAAAGAACTGGGAATGAACCCAAGGGTCACCTACCCAGCAAAACTGAGTATTTTGTTTCAGGGAAAATATGGTCATTCAGTGGAATAGAGGACTTTCAAGCATTCTTGAGGAAAAAACCAGAGTTGAATAGAAAATTTGACATCCAGACACAAGAAGGAAGAGATGCTGAGAAGGTAATCAGGGAAAAGAAATCAAAAGGAACTTATCAAAGTTGAACTATTTACATTCCTATATGGAAAAAGCAATAACTGTGACTGATGATATCTTTCTCACTATGAAAATAATGGAAGAAGGGGGTGTGGTCATATGAATACATATGTGAATGTGTGTGTATATGGTTACAGTTATATATGGATAGGGCATAGGTTGATTTTGTTGGGAAGGGAGAGTACTCAAGGGATGAAATTATGAGGTGAGAGAGGAAAGTGGCAAGAGGAGATGGGGAGAGACATGGTAGGGTAAACTATCTCATGTAGGGGAAGTGGGTGCAAAGGAGGGGGAGAATAAGGAAGGCTAAAAAGGCAAAACCACATTCACATTGAATTTGGTTCAGGGAGAAAATGACATACATACTAAATGGGATATCTCAACCTACAGCAGGATAGGGAGAAGGGGGATGAGAGGAGGGATGATGGATGGGAGGGCATCCTTGGGTGAGGGGAGGTTGGAAGTACCCACTATAGAAGAGGGACAGGATCATGTAGGGAATGGACCAGGTGGGGGGTGGGATGAGTGGGAGGGAATTATAAGCAGCCTTGTACAATATATCTACCATGATAATGTTTTGCCTAGCTAGACATGTACAACATATACTGAATTACTTATATCCCAAGAAGGAATGGGTGACAAGGGGGGAAGGAAATGGATCTGAAATTCGAGGTCGTAACATTAAATGTTTCAAATATATATAAAT